>JAQQAC010015530.1:7021822-7080699 GCA_029783875.1 Phataginus tricuspis | reverse complement strand
GAAAGCAAAGAGTATTTAAAAACCAATTAACCTTCTTCCACACGTATTGATACAAGATGACTTACATGCCCTTCCATTAAAAAATGCAGTGTAGCCTTGGGGTCTGGTGCTGAGAGGCACTGGCAAATGATCATTAGTTTCTCTTCTTTTTCAGAGGGACATTTGATGAACTATATTGGGATTCTATATAAGAAGGAGAAAGGTCAGGGGACATTATAGAGGAGCGAGACATGAACACGAGAGGCACTGTATAATTTTACAGAGATGTGAAAACTAACGTCATTGTACAGCAGCCAGTACATACATGCACGCACGCCCAGAAAACAGTTAAGCCTAATTAGTGTATCCATCCCTTATTTTACAGGAAGTGTCAATTGAGAAGAAAATTATTCTAAAGAGACAATAAGACAAAGGAGAAAGAGCTTCAAGATAAAGGAGGGTTTTCAGATATCATTTTTTTGATAGACTCTGGAACTTTAACTTTCTATTTAAAATTCTTACTATGTTTTTATTTAAATATTGTATGAAAATTTTTCATCCACAAATGTATGTATATAATCTTTATCTTTAGATAACATTTCTCACTGGACAACATGTTAATCTCCCGGCAGGCAGACTTTCAGAAAGCTGCTTCTGAACCACATTTGTGCTCTTTTGGTTAAAAAGTAAACTTAAACTTCATATTTAAGTTAATTAAGCAAAACCTGGTCACTCAATCTCTGTTGTGCTAAGAAAACTTGGAGACACTTCTGCAAAGAGCTGAGAAACTATCAGATTCAAGGTACAAATTCACCTAGTTAATTTTGCTCTCCAGTGAATTCCAGGTGACAGTGATGCCCGTCAATCTGTTTCTGTGTGCAGATAGGAATAGGAAGGGATGGGGAGAACCTCTTTATTTATACTCTGATTCTATCTAGATTATTATATAATAATCTCATGTTATTATATAAGAGAGAGGGTGGGAGGTTTTTTTCACAAGCAAGACATCTGCGAGGGGTTTAATATCCAGCAATACTAAAACCCCCAGGGGTCGAATCCTTCACATGTTTATCAGGTTCTGAGTCAGGCCCTTCCAGGCTCAGGTGTCGACCTTCCAAAAGATGTGTGCAAAATTGCAGGTGTACATGGATATGAGACCTGTTCAGAGGGAGAATGCGAAGCTTTCACTGGCTCCTTGAAGGTGTGTGACACCGCTCCTGAAAGACTGAGAACACTTCTTTAGAAAAAATATTGAGGTGCGTTAGATGTGTAATAGAGGTTGCTGACACTTGCGGACTGCTCACTGTGCCTCAGTGCTCTGCGGAGCCACTAACCCCCAAAATGGTCTGTGCACATCCCAGAGGGTCAGCACACTGAGATGTGGGAAGAAAACATTCAATTTCTGTATCTATTTATTCTTACCATAACAAAGAGAAAAATTCGTTCAGTACATGAATTTCACCAGCACCCTGTCCCAATCCACATGTTAGGTTAAGGGTCCTGAAAGGGGTAGTAGTTCCACAGTATGCCGGGTCTGGGGCAGTGTCCCCACCATTTGTTCATTCGTTTTCTAGTTTATTGTGGCATATAGCTTATATGAACTGAGGTAAGTGGATTTACAGGCTGCATTCTTTAAAGAGTAGAATTTTTCTAATGCTTTGTCATGACACACGTTTGGTACCCAGAGAGGCTCTCAGATTATCTTCTGGAAATGTACAAAATAATAAGGGTTATTGAACTTAATAATAAATAACACATTTTTAAATAAAAATATATGTCCCACCTTTGCTGGGGTTTTTTTTGTGTGTGTGTGTGATCAAATGTGATTGTCTGTCAATAATATGCTACCTAGGGTTTTTTTGTTTCTGTTTTTTTAAATGAGCACACTTCTTCTGTGCCTTCCAGATAAATGTAACTAAACAATGAGAAGGAAAATGAGTGTTTTGAAGAAGAAATTTCTGCTGTGGAAAGAACAGTTTTAAAAAGGATGTTAGAGGTGTTTTCATCATCATCATGTTATTAGCTAAAGATGTTATCTGTTACCTATCTGAACTAGGAACAAATACAGAAACAAAATATTCTTACCCATTTATAAATCTTCCAAATGAAGTTTCACAGTGTTTTGAACTTGTTCAGTAAAATATAGTGATTTCTCATTATTTTAGAAAATAACTGACTGAAACCAGAGAAGATGGACATTTATTAACTGGATTTTAACAAGTTATTCTATAATTGGTGTATAGTTCAAAGTAGATACAGACCTCCAAGTTAATTGCATCATTCTGTTAAAACAAGATTAAAAAAGTAATGAATCATTTTAATCACATTGCTGTCATAAAAATATTAGTTCAATATAATATCTAAAATGTTACCTAAATATAGTAATCATTTTCCCTGAATGCAGAAATGTATTCTGTATTATAAATGAAAGGAAATGAGAATATACTTTTAAAATATGTATTGCAAGCATTTAAATTTTCTATTTTTTGTATATGTCTTATAAGGTACATAACATTTTCATTTAGTGGCACATGATTTCATTTATCAATATAGAAATATTTCATACATGTATTAAGATAGGCTTGCTCAAATTAGTTTACTGATGAGGAATATGAAAAGGGGTCGGGACTGATGTTTTCTTAATTAATGACTTATATTTTCTTAATTAATCCTAAGAACACTTCTGTGAAGTAGGCATTGTTATTACTGCAGTTTTTCAGTTAAGAAAAGGGACCAGAGACCTTCCGTAGTTCAGCAGCTTGCCTATAATCACACAGTTAGTGGACGGTTGATTGGAAATTTGTAAGCCCTCGCACCTGACATCAGAGCCCATGTTCTAACTACTGTCTTAGAGCAACATCAATGATGACATGCTTGAGGTCCCAGAAAGGCTCAAGGTCAAGTCAAGTAATGGTTGGTAACAGTTATCTTGCTTAGGTGCCAAGTTTTACTGAGTTGCCCGTTTCTTTACCTCTTACTCTAGTGGTGCATCAACATCTATTTCAGGTTAAAGGTTGGGAGGTGTGCTAATTATTTCTTCTGTTATCCTCTCCTGTGGGAAAACTGAGTCTGCAACACAAGGCACTAAGCAGAAGACCACAGAGAGCTGCCGGCAGCATGGCCTAACTGCAAGCCCAGGGCTTAAGAGAAGACGGTGACTTCATTACTTTCCATATAAACTCAAGCCCAGAAATGCGCTGGCAACATGCCACTTTAGAGCCATCCGCAGAATCGATTAGGGGGCTGTCTGATTGGATCGTTGCTCTATCAAAATCATTTCCACAGCCTTTCATACAGTCAGTTTCTATACAATGTGTAGGAACTTCTGAAATTTGGGTTACTCTGTGTTGGGCAACGATAACGGCAGTGGGGCCGTTACGGTCCATCACGGCAGTGAGTCCTCTTTAACAAGGACAGTACTGACCAGACGGAGTGTAATGACAGTGAGGAGAGTGTTACCATCTACCATGTCAGCTGCCTGTCCGCCGCCTGGTTAAGGTGGGTTTGTTACGAAATCCTCCTAGGCTAAATTAGTGAGCTGAGGTCACATATCTCAATGAAATAACCCCCCTCATTTTTATTTTATTCTTATTTTCAAAATACACCCAAAGGCGTCAAGCACTTTAATGTGTCAAGTTCCAGACAGCGGTGAATTTCCTTGGCAGTTATAAGCCTCTGAATCAGGGCTTTATAATGGAAAAACCGACAGACCCTTAACTGTTGTGGCGCTAACAGGGGTCACTGTGACAAAGACTACCTTCATAAACCACAATTTGGCCCAATTATGTGGGGCTGCGACAATCTCCAGTAAGTTTGGTGCTCATCCTGACCTAGTAATCTGTGCACTTCGGATCGTATGTATTGGCAGTTTCTAAATGGGTGCCTTCTGCCCTGGCTGTGGGCTGTGTGCTGGATCCAGGCTCCTGGCTGTGACAGCCCTGTGCCTGCGCCTGCATGAGCCCATCGGCGAGGGTGCAGGTCGGTGTGTCAGCGAAGGAGGCAGAATCCGAGGCGGCTCGTGGGGGAGACGAGGGGCTTCCCCAGCCTTGCCGCAGGAGAGTCATAGTCAGCGTCAGTAGACGGTCAGATCGTGGCCGATGGAGAGGCATGGCAGCCGGAGCAGGCACTCGTCAACTATACGTTTATAAGTCTAGGGCGCCAGGCATGGTGCTGGGCCCTAGGAGAATACCATAATCATTTCCCTCAAGCAACTGACAGCTTAGTGAGTGAGAAAAAATGTCAAGAAACAAATACGAATTGTTTTGGTGTGCTCCCCACTGCCAAGATAGGACCGAGGGCAGAGGGCCTCGATTTCCCTATGCCATTCACCCCCTTATCATCCATCGGTCTGCGCACCCAGCCACCCACCCATGTATCTACCGGCCCACCCATCTATCCATTTACTCATTTGACATTTCCTGAAGATCTCTCATGTGTTGCTTTCTGTTTTCTTCCAGTCCTCAACGCCTCCTCCTTTAAACCAGCATCTCTTCTCCCTGCTTCCCTGTTCCTGTGGGAGCATCCTTAGTCTTCCCCTCACGTCTGGCTCCACCACCTCCACATGCTGAGTCTTCCTCCCCAGTCCCTGTTGCTTCCATTTCCTCCTTCCCATTCTCACAGCTGCCATGCCAGTCCAGGATCCTAGGTGATGAGCAGAGGGCCTTGTACATGTATGTGCTCAGTGGTTGGCCTGGAATTGAATTAGCTCAAACACAGACCACTAGCGATCTAGTCTCCCTGCTTCCTGTCACTCTTTATCACATCATCGTACTGTGTTTTTCTATAGATCCCCTTTGGGTGGTTTAATAATTAGTTCCATGTGTTTAGGAAACTTCTCTTGTCCACTGCTGACAAATGAACTCCTTGCCTAGATGGATTGTACAATCTTTTTTAATTCATACCAGTCAATATTTATTGAATGCGTGACCATTTCCTCAGAATTCAGCCCAGCCTCATCTCCCCTGCGAAGCTTTCCATGACCTCCCTTTCCAGCTCTGAATGATTTATATGCATTTTCCTCTGTGTTCTAGTAACACCTCATACATAAACCCTATCAAAAATTTACAAAAGCACATTGTAATCATGATTTACTTGTCAATATGCCACACTTGTCCTAAGAACCCAAGGGTGGAGATGTCCTCTCCCATCTGACTTTGTGTCCCCAACCCTACTGCCTCTCACAGACTGAAGTACATGTTGGTTGAATGACTTGTAAAATAAGTGAATAAATAAATGGTTTACAAAATAATCATGAGCTGCAATCATATGTACAAACGTCAGCTACCAGGATAGTCAAGTAAAAAATGTCATCACTTAAAATAAATGAGTTTTTGATCAATTTTGCTGTCACAACTATGAAACCGCTTTGAATATAGGCTTGATATTTTCAACAGAAGAATCACACATGTCTGGATTGACACCTGCTTTGATTTAGGTCAGGAATTGGCTTGAGTCCCCAAGTATAATAAGTGCTCTAGATCACTGTGTGCCATAGGCCTTTCAACCAGGGTTGTGTATGACTCATTCATAGACCCTCAGGCCCAAGAGTGCACTGGGAAAGCACCTGCCCAGGGAAATCAGGAGTCAGCTGTCGGGAGCAGCTCTGGAGGCTTGAGAAGAGTGTAGTGGACTAAAGTGACATAGACTTGAATGGATGTCCACAGTTTACTAGATCAGGGTTTCTGGCTTTTATCTCCTACTTGGCTCACGGGACTGACCACTGATTTGGCGAAACCAGACTCAGAAGCCAGAGGCACAATCTTCCAAGACAGAACGTCAGGGTCCTGCATTTGACTTGTACTTATGTGAAAGCTGTTTTCCTTGTTTTCTTAGTCTTCTCCTTCCCCCTCCCAGCTGTCTTTCTTGTGATCTCTATTTACTGAACATCTAACATATTTTAGGCTCAAAACTTGGTCTTGTAGAGAAAACAGTATGAGTATTTGCTCCCAAGAAATGTATGATCTAGTTGGAGAGCTAGTTAAGTACATGCACAATAACAATTCAAAGGAATGTGAGATACAGGCCATAAGAGTGGTCCTGAAGAATTATAGTTCAGCTCACAGTTATTTTGTGAGTACCCATTTGAAGAACTCACAGTGGGCACTGGGATTATAAGGATAAATAAGATATACTCCCTGACTGCCACATTAGTTTCCAACCTTTTGAGGAAGACTGCCATATAAATATTATCATTATAAAACTAGCAATATTAAGAAAAAATCTTTAGAAGGACAGATGAGTAACATCTTATGCAATGGGGGATGCAGAGATGACTTCCTTAAGGGATGACTGAGCAGAACCACTGTTGATTTAACTTAGCTATTACATAGCACCTAATATGTGCCAAACATTGTTCTAGACACTGTCCATATATTACCTGATTTAACCCTCGAACAATCCTTTAAGGTATGTGCCCTTATTACCTCCATTTGAGCAGTAAGAAAAATAGAGGCACAGAGAGGTTAAGTAACTCGACTGAGGTTACACAGCTTGTAAGCATTAGAGATCAGATTCAAGCCCTGGAAGTTTGGTTTTTGAGTCTAGTGACTGTGTATACAGCTTCCAGCTTCAAAACATGACAGAAAAAATTGGAAGGCACACAATAATCTGGCAAAATATTTTCCTCACGTGATAGTCTTAAGGCTATGATTTTTTTTCAGATTACTTTTAAAAAGTTAAACACTCCAATAGAAAAATGGGGATGGAACACTAACAGGAAATACACAAAAGAAGAGTTATAAGTGATTAACAAATATGTGGAAATGTTTCAGCTCTTTAAAAGGCAACAAAAATAAAACGAGATCTCTATTTTATTCACTATAATGGAAAGTTTCATGGAATTGTTGCTACAACCTTTCTGAGAAAAAATTGGCAGTTTGCATCAAAAGCCTTAAGGTGTTGCATATTCTTTGACTCAGCAAATGCACCTTCAGTAATTTATATGAAGGAAATTAAAATTCATGTTCCTTTTCATGTACAATTTCATCAATAAGGATATTCATTGTATTATTGTTAATAACTATGTACAATAGGAAATAATGTAAATATCCAGCAATAGGGGATCTATTAAACAAGTCACAGTATTACCACACAATAAACATCTATGATGATAGAGAGTCCAGATATTAACCCAAGCATATATGATCAATTAATATATGATAAAGGAGCCTTGGATATACAATGGGGAAATGACAGCCTCTTCAACAGCTGGTATTGGCAAAACTGGACAGCTACATGTAAGAGAATGAAACTGGACTACTGTCTAACTCCATACACAAATGTAAACTTGAAATTGATCAAAGGCCTGAATGTAAGTCATGAAACCATAAAACTCTTAGAAGAAAACATAGGCAAAACTCTCTTGAATATAAACATGAACAACTTCTTCATGAACATATCACCCTGGGCAAGGGAAACAAAAGGAAAAATGAACAAGTGGGACTATATCAAACAAAAAAGCTTCTGTACAGCAAAGGACACCATCAACAGAACAAAAAGCCATCCTACAGTAATAGAGAATATATTCATAAATGACATATCCAATAAGAGGTTGACATTGAAAATATACAAAGAGCTCATGCACCTCAATAAACAAAAACAAAATTATCCGATTAAAAAATGGGCAGAGGATCTGAACAGACACATCTCCAAAGAAGAAATTCAGATGACCAACAGGCACGTGAAAAGATGCGCCACATTGTTAATCATCAGAGAAACGCAAATTAAAACCACAATGAGATATCACTTCACACCAGTTAGGATGGCCACCATCCAAAAGACAAACAATAACAAATATTGGTGAGGACGTGGAGAAAGGGGAACCCTCCTACACTGCTGGTGGGAATGTAAATTAGTTCAACCATTGTGGAAAGCAGTACAGAGGTTCCTCCAAAACTAAAAATAGAAATACCATTTGACTCAGGAATTGCACTTCTAGGAATTTACCCTAAAAATGAAGGAGCCCAATTTGAAAAAGACATATGCACCCCTATGTTTATAACAGCACTATTTACAATAGACAAGAAATGGAAGCAACCTAAGTGTCCATCAATAGGTGAATGGATAAAGAAGAGGTGGTACATATACACAATGGAATCTATTCAGCCATAAGTAGAAAACAAATCCTACCATTTGCAACAACCTGGATGGAGCTAGAGGGTATTATGCTCAGTGAAATGAGCCAGGTGGAGAGAGAAAGACAAATACCAAATGATTTCACTCATCTGCGGAGCATAAAAACAAAGCAAAAACTGAAGGGACAAAGCAGCAGCAAAAAGGCATCCTACAGTATGGGAGAATATATTTGTAAATGACATATCCGACAAGGGGTTAACATCCAAAATATATAAAGAACTTACACACCTCTACACCCAAAAAGCAAATAACCAGATTAAAAAAATGGGCAAAGGATATGAATAGACACTTCTCCAAAGAAGAAATTCAGATGGCCAATAGGCACATGAAAAGATGCTCCACATCACTAATCATAAGGGAAATGCAAATTAAAACCACAGTGAGATATCACCTCACACCAGTAAGGATGGCCAGCATCCAAAAGACTAAGAACAACAAATGCTGATAAGGATGTGGAGAAAGGGGCACCCTCCTACACTGCTGGTGGGAATGTAAGCTAGTTCAACCATTGTGGAAGGCAATATGGAAGTTCCTCAAAAAACTAAAAATACAAATACCATTTGACCCAGGAATCCCACTCCTTAGAATTTACCCAAAGAATACAACTTCTCAGATTCAAAAAGACATATGCACCCCTATGTTTATTGCAGCACTTTTTACAATAGCCAAGATGTGGAAGCAACCTAAGTGTCCATCAGTAGAGGAATGGATAAAGAAGAGGTGGTACATATACACAATGGAATACTATTCAGCCATAAGAAGGAAACAAATCCTGCCATTTGCAACAACATGGATGGAGCTGGAGGATATTATGCTCAGTGAAATAAGCCAGGCAGAGAAAGACAAGTGCCAAATGATTTCCCTCATTTGTGAAGTATAACAACGAAGCAAAACTGAAGGAACAAAATAGCAGCAGACTCAGAGACTCCAAGAAGGAACTAGTGGTTACCAAAGGGGAGGGATGTGGGAGGGTGTGTGGGGAGGGGAGGAGAAGGGGATTGTGGGGTATTATGTTTAGTACACATGGTTTAGGGAATCACTGGGACTGAATTGGGGTATGAGTGGGGACTTGATAATATGGGTAAATGTAGTAACCACATTGTTTTTTCATGTGAAACCTTCATAAGAGTGTATATCAATAATACCTTAATAAAAAAAAAAAACAGCAGCAGACTCACAGAACCCAAGAATGGACTAACAGTTACCAAAGGGAAAGGGACTGGGGACAGTGGGTGGGAGGGGAGGGAGAAGGGGAAAAAGGGGCCTTACCATTAGCACACGTAACATGGGGGGGCACGGGGAGGGCAGTGTGGCACACAGAAGACAAGTAGTGATTCTATAGCATCTCACTATGCTGAAGGATAGTGACTATAATGGGGTATGTGGTGGGGACTTGAAGATGGGGGAAGTCTAGTAAACATAATGTTGCTCATGTAATTGTATATTAATTATACTAAAACAAAAAAAACCCATCTATGTAGCCATCACAATGTCATATTAAAGCATAGTATTAAATACTAAGCTTTTCATGATTTACAATTAAATAAAAACAATCAAGTTATAAAATAATAAACCACTTCCATAAAAACTATATTTCAGTATAGAAAAAATATCAATATTGCAAATTTCTGAGTAGTGATATAATGAGAGATTTTGTGTTCTTTATTCTGCTTATCTGAATTTCCTGATTAAAATATATTGCCTTTGTAATAGGGTAAATGAGAAAGCAACTCTTTTTTTTGAGGTTATTTATGTGATGAAAGTAGGGAAGACATCTAGGCAGAGGAAATAGTGTGAACAATAGGTCTTGGGGTGTGCGTTCGTTGCAGGGTGGGGATAAATGCGTCTTCTGAGAAGAAGAGAAAGAGAATGGAATGGCCTTGTATGCCGCGCTCAGGAGCACGGCTTAGTTCTGATGATAATAACCCACTGATAGATTTGAACCAGAAAGTGGTGGGAGATGGCAGGAGCCCTGCTCCAGAGCAAGTGCGGGCAGAGTGGAGAGGGAAGGCGTGGTAGGAAGCCCAGGGCCCGTTTGCCACGTGCAGGAAGAGGTGATGAAGGTCTGACCTGGATCGTCAGTAGCGACAGAGCAGCAGCAGGAATGCATTGGGAGCAACATACTTCTGAGGAGGTAATTTAAGTCGTTCAGGAAGTGAACTCATGAAGGTTCTGTGAATGGTTAGGGGGTGACAGAAACGAAGCCTCAGTCCATGCCTCGTTTTCTAGTTTTCTGACAAAGGTTACAAGTGGACGATAGCATCTTCACTGCGACTCACAACTTGGAAAGAAGACTAGGTAATGTCCTCCGTTCTGGTTCCTCTGCCCCTCAAGATGATACATCTAACAGTTCAGGACAAGAATGACTTCCAACATGGGTGACTATGAAGAAGGGAGATGGGAAGGAAGTACAGGATGAGGAGGAATGCCACAGGTCTACATGTGACATGCAGACAAAGACAGAGACCCAAGATGGCTCAGAGTCAAGACTGGCTGAAGACAGTTTGTGAGGGAGAGTGGTTGAAGACAGAGCTGGAAGAGTTAAAGCCAGAGTTTGAAAGTCTTTTGGTGCTGAGCTTTTAGTTGTTTTTTCAAAGTTTGTGTGTGATTTTGAGTTTTTAATGCTATAAAGCTCTTTTGAGGCTTTTTGGACCACAGGAGTTACACAATAGAAATAATGTGACCTATGCTGGCGATGGTGTTCAACAAGATAAAAATATTTATAGCCGCCATTTAAAAAACACTGTTTTAACACATTAAACTTACTGTGAATCTGGCACTAGTCTTACATGTGACGAACGATAATTCTCTGAGGAAGGCATAATTACAGTCATTTATTAGATGAGAAAACTGAAGCACAGAGAGGTTCATGAATTTGCCCAGAGTCACACAGCTAGCAAGTAGCAAAGGCTAGTTTCAGACTCAGGTCAGTTCAAGTTCTTAGAAAGTTCGTAGAAGTGACTGGTAGCAACTAAGAGATTTAAGAAGGCCCCTTCGAAATACAGAATTTGAGCCAAGACTTGAATGACAATAAGAGGCTGGCCATGTGACGATGAGCAGGAGGACACCGGTGACAGCTAGTCCAGTACCAGGTGGATAAAGCTGCTTGTGATTAAGACTAGAAAGATCGGTGCGGTGGGAGCCGAGAGGGCTGTATCCTGCAGCCTGGGTAACGGATGTGGGTTTACTCCGAGGGCAACAGGCATCCACTCGCAGGTCTGGTACAGGTGACCTATCTGTGCTCTAGGGACTGATTCACGATTTTAGAAGATTACTATTAGGAATCTGCTAGACAAATGGGGGTGGAGTGCGAGGAGGGAATGCTATGAAAAGGAATAGCACATGAGAAGGTACAGCGTTGGAAAGGAATTCTGTGTGTGTAGAAGAAAAGGGTCCCAGAGACGATAAGGCTGGTGATCAGAGTCTTGCAAGGTCCTGGCTAAGAATTTTGAACTTTATTCAGTAGAGGGAACTGAAGAGTTTTCAGCAGAGCAGCGATGTGATCAGGTCTGCCCACGGCTCTCCCTTCAGCAGGAGAACAGAGAGGCCAGCTGGGGCTGGGGAGACCAGTAAGCCGACGGGAAGTGATGGGAGTCCGAGAGAACCAGGGGCACTACAGAGGTTCAAAGGGAGAGTAGTTCAGAGAGACTAAGACGGGAGAATCTTCAAGATGTCAGCAGATTATGGAAGGAGGAATTCAGGGTGGTTCCTGGTTTTCTGGCGTGACTGAGTGGATAATGGTGATTGAGAACGTAGGAAGCAGGTTTTTCAACAAAAGATGGTGAGTCCAGTTTGGACACAATGACTGATTTATTTAGGGGTCATCCAACTGGATATGTTCTGGGGATAGGGCAGAAGTAAGGGTCGGGAGTTCAGCAGAGTTGTGGATCAGAGATGAGGATGTGGGAGTTACTCATCTAAAGGTGGTAAGCTGAAGCCGTGGGTGAAGAGAAGGGCGCCTAAGGGGCAGTGGGTGATGAGCAGACCCAGGTTGCTGAAGGGCACATCCTTGTACTGACATTTTGGGGTTGAACAGAGGAAGAATAAACTGCGATGCAGACTGAGAAGGACTCTCAGAGAGGTAGGAGGAAAACAAAGAGAATGGTTAAGTAAAATAAAACAAAAACATGAGTTAGCTGGAGCACCTTAAAAGTAAGCAGCAATTTTAGCACAAGTTTCACTGAGGTGTAGAAAATGCAAGCAGGGACTGTAGACTGAACTTTCTAAATCCTTTACTGGGAAGGGAAGTAGAAATAGGCAACGGAGGCTGGAAGGAATGCAGGATCCAGGAAAGATGTTTTTCAAAGAAGCAGACATTTGGTAAGCGTGATTTTGTGCTTTTAGGTTGGGGATAACATAGAGGAAAGGGTGAAGGCACTGCAGAGAGATGACTGAAGACAGTGAGCCCCCCAGAGGGAGGTGAGAGTGGGTGTCCAGCCCATGGCAGAGAGGCAGGGCCCATGTAGTGCCTTCTCCAATCTTCTCTTTCCCCCAAGCAGCTTCTTCTAGGCAGTAATCTTCGGTCAGCTGGCCCCAGTTCTGCGCCGTGACGTTTTAGCTTCATTAGCTAATACTGACTGACTTCAGTTTTCCTCTTGTTCATTTTCTTTCTCTCTGTCGAGCTTCTCATTGTGCAACTCTTCCCCACCCAACCCCATGAGCTGTTACCCACTGGGTTCGCCTCGAATGTGTTTCTCCTTTCAGTGGCTGTGGGTGGGGCAGGGTCTTTAGAAGAGGATGAATGCTGAGTTGGTCTTCATAGATGTGGCTGAGACGTGCATCTTACCTCTAATTCTCACTTCCTATCAGGTAAGCACTCTTATCTCTACTTTTAAAATGAGGAAACTGAGGCTCAGAAAAGCTTACTAATTTACTCGAGGTCATGAAGTCAGTAGGCTAGTTGAACTATAGTCAAAGCTCTGGCCTGTATGATTCCAAAGCTTCCTCTTCTGTTTAGCATGCTGTCGAAGTTATATCCAGTGGAGTTGAGGATTCAGAGACTGGAGGCAAGGAGGCCTATCGAGAGGTTTTTGCAGACACCAGGCCAAAGGGGATCAGTGGGTAGTGACAGTGGGAATTGAGAGACGTGGATGGAGCTGCACTAGAAAGCATGCTTTAGGTAGAAGCAAGAAGACTTCATCTTAGAGTGTTGGAGGGCAACCTGCTTGATGACTGTGTCCAAAAATGGCATCACTGTGCCCCAGATCTTGGTTTCAAAATAGCATTCCAGCCTTGGCTGATTCCAAAGCTGGGGCGGAGAAAATACAGGGTGAAGCTGGGATGTCTTATTGTGCCAGAATGTAACGAAGTGCTCAAAGATTAATGAGATCATGTCAAAAGGACACAGGAAGCCACATGAACTGGCTTGAAATGATCTTCACTGGCTGAACTGGAGACAATTTCAGCAGCAAAAAGAATAATGAGTATGCAAACAGAAAGAGTCCACAAGTCCATTATGATACGAGGGGAGAGGGGAGCAAAAGAAAGGGGCAACTACTTTTTAAAATAGATGTAGAAGAATAATAGAAGAAAAAATCACCATTTTGCAATCCCTAGTAAAATATGTGGTTTTAGGCAAGCATTGTCAATGGACTCTAAAACTACTGGGTGGATGGTTGCTGGAGAATAAAAGATCCACACAGGCTTAACATAGCACCCCAGAGTACCTATTAATTACAAAAGTGAGCATGTATTTTTATAATAGAGAGATCTTGTCAATACTAAGCATCAAATTTAGCAAAGACAACATGGTCTTATGTGATGCAATGGGAAGCATATAATATCCCTCATGTAATATTCTTGCCATATGCTTAATCTAAGTCTAAACATGCAACAATAAATCTGGGATATGGGCTATTCGACAACAAAATTGACCTGGACTCTAAGAGTTTCAATGTTTTAAAGACAAAAAATCAATCAATCAATCAAAAGATGGAGCGAGTGTGATTATTCTAACTTAAAGGAGATTAAAGGGACATGACTACCAAATATAGAGAGTGAAATTTAATTGGATCCCAGATATTTGAAGCTTAGAAGTCACCTCTGCATCCTAGCAACAAAGAAAATGTGAGCAAACTGAGAAGTTAAAAACTTTTCTTAGCTCTGTAAATGAAAGGAGGTCACAGGGCAAGCTGCTACCCCAAAATTGGAGAAGCAGACACGTAGATACAGAGAATCAAAACTCCCCAGAGCAGACCTGTGATCAGAAACCTCTGCAGGAACTAGTAATTAACATATTGCTGGAGGCTCAGTGTGGACAGGTCAAAAACTCCAGGCGACCTCAGTCATAAGGGAATCCCCACACATTTTTGAGTTTTACCTCCAGATGTTCAACCAGGTTCTCACAGTGAATATGTATCAGAGGAAAAAATAACCTCTTGCTTTCAGCAGGGGAAGGAGAAGAGTAACCATCTTGAAATACATCAGAGTATTCTGTTCTTCTTAAGATCTGACTGCAAGAAAACAAGTCAACCCAAGTTAACTGGAATTGAATCTGCTGGCCATCCTATCTCACTTGATGAGAGGGGAAGGAATACTTAGAAGCACTTGTGAAGTTCACAACCCAGAGGCTCATAAAAGACTGAGACCTAATCAAAGGACTCTAGAATGCTTACCCTCCCCCTACACCTCATCACCTCATCATTAAAGGCCTATTTATAGCAGTTCCTTTTACCCAGTGTATGATGTCTAACTATCAAGAAAAAATAACAAGACACACTAAAAGGCCAAAAAAACAAAGTTGGAAAACATGGCAGTAATCAGAACCAAAATCAGATATGGCAGGGAGGTTGGAATTATCAGACTGGGACTTGAAAGCAACTATGATTCATATGCTAAGCACTCTAATGGATAAAGTAGATGGCATGCAAGAACAGATGAGAAATGTAAGCAGAGAAATGAGAATCAAAAAATTCTAAGAATTAAAAAATGTAAGAATCAAAAAGAAATGCTGGCAATCAGAAACACTGTAACAGAAATGAAGAATACCTTTAACGGGCTTATTTGTAGGCTGGACATAGTAGAGGAAAGAATCTCTGGGGTAAAGAATGTATCAACAGATCCTCAAAAACTGAAAAGTAAAGAGAACAAAGACTAACAACAGGACAGACTATCCCGGAACTGTGGGACAACTGGAAAAGCTATAACATATGCATAATAGGAGCATCCAAAGGAGAAAAAGGAAAGAAATAGAGGAGATATTTGAAGCCATAATGACTGAGAATTCCCCAAATTAATATCAGACACAAAACCACAGATCCTGAAAGCTCACCGAATACCAAGCAGGATAAATGCCATAAAAAAAAACTATACCTAAGCATGTCATTTTCAAATTACAGAAAATCAAAGATAAAGAAAAAAATCCTGGAAGAAACCAAGGAAATACCTTATCTATAGAGCAGAACAGATAATAATTATGTGAATTCTCAGAAGCAAGTTACAAGCAAGAAGAGCGTGAATAAAATATTTAAAGCACTGAGAGAAAAAAAAATCCACCAACTTAAAACCAATCTTACATTTCTTAGATGTGATAATAGTATTGTAGTTGAAAAGGAGAACATTCAGTTCTTAGGAGATGGAAGCTGAAATGGTTAGACATGTGGCTTAATAATGTCTGCAACTTCAATTTCAAATATATAGAGGGATGTTTTAAATTAGTAAATGTTTAAAAGTCTGTCTGTTCTGTGTATAATAACTGTAACAGAAAATTACTTACTTAAGAAGAACAAAATAGAATGTGAAATTACAAAAATGGCATTTTCTGATCTGAGGACTGTGAAAGTTCATTTCCATCTCTGCAAAATCTGAAGCTCTGCATATCCTAAGAAGGAAATAGTTCAGTGATCACGACCATGTAGATTGTAATGCTTGGTAAATTTACTAGAAAAGATTTAGATCTAGCCCTCCCACTCCTACATGTGTATCCCAATAAAATGAAAATATGTTCATACAAAATATGCATACAAATATTTAAAACTCTATTTAAAGTCATCCAAAGCTAGCTACATCCCAAAAGTCCTCTGATGGGTTAATGGATAAATCAAATTGTCACGGCTGTATAAAGGAAAACTATTCAACAATAAAAATGAATGAACTATTTATACATGTGAGAAGATGGGTGAATTGCAAAAGCATTACACAAAGTAAAAGAAGCCAGACTGAAAAGGTTACATGCTGCATGATTCCGTTTGCATTATGACATTCTTGAAAAAACAAAACCGTAGGACAGAGAACAGGTCAGCCATTGCCAGCAGTCAACTACAAAGAGCTTGTGCAAAGGAGATTTTTAGGATGATGGAGCTGTTCTGTTCTCAGTTGTGGTACTGGCTGCATAAATCTATACAGGTGTTAAAATTCTTAGAACTCTACAATAAAAAAAAGGTCAGGATTATGGTATGTTACTTAAAATCTGAAAAGGAAAAGGAATAAAAATTATGTAACACTTGAATTCTAAAGTTTCAATATAAAACTCAAAGACAAAATTGTTAACCCATTATAAAAAATAGAGGACGTTTAAACGACAGTAAAAGGTAACATTACTGTCATCTGTAAAAATTCATCAAGCTATATGCATACGATTTGTCCATTTTTTTGAATGTATATTATACTTTAATGAAAAGTTCAAAAATGTAGACATAGTTTGCTATAGCTGACATGCTGTTTTAGAAGTGAAAGTAATGCTTTGATTGATTGGGTAAGGTTAGAAATATACCCTGCAGGTCTGGAGTTACGGCATGATTTCAAACAGCTGTAGTCTTTGTTACTTCAAACTCCCTTTCACTTCAGGGCAGGGTAGAAGGGCATAACCACCACCCTCCTAGATTTCTGGCATGAAGATACAGACGATTCAAATACTCTAGTCTTCCCAGCTGTTTATCACTTAAAATATCACATGACATCTAAGTATCTGCTGGTACTGCTGATAGAACAACTACCACTTCCCCTCGCCCTTTGAAACCTTACATTATTATTATGTGAAAACGACTGGGAGTACTGATCTGGCCAAGGGGAGTCTCAGTGAAATGCCCAGGCCTCTGCAGATTCCAGGGCTGGATAATAATACCATATGTCTTGCAGTTACATCATATTTTATATTTTTATGGGGAGGAATGAAGGAAGAGGAAATTTATTGAGTATTTTTTAAATGCCAGGCATTGTGTTCAGTTTTTTACATTTGTTGTTTTATTCAGTTCTCATAGATACCAATGTAACTCAAGGTATTATCCCATTTTTACAAATGTGGAAAATGTCTGTAGAATTTTCTAAGGTCTCAAGGCAAATGAATGGTGTAACTAGGACCCAGCGTGATGGACCTCCAAACCGGAATGACAAGGGTCTTAACCTGTCCCCATGGCTGATACCAGGAGGCCTCCCAGACCAAAAGTGGTCTCTGCTATGAAGACAGTTACACATGAAGGTTAGTTGCCATTCGTAGGGTTAACAAGACCTTTTGCCACATGGCTGGATCCACAGGGCTCCTTAAGTATATGTGTGTGTCCCAGGAATGTAGGTATTTTTCTCCCCGGAAGTGATTGCATCTGTAGTTGACTGAGGCCATTAGTATCAATACCATTCTAGCTCAGCCTCAGGGTCACTGAGCTCCATAAATATCCTACTGCTTCAGAGACTCAGCCCAAATTCCACAAGGCGATAGGAATTTGTTTTCAGTGACAACCTCCTTACCACAGGACTTATGGACTCACAAACTTGGATTTCTTCCATGGACCAATTCCAGCTGTCCTACCTTTTGAAGATTTATTTCAGATACCTTCCAGGCTTTACCTAGGAGCTCCACCATGAAAAGACAGCAAGACTTTTAGGGAGTTGTCATGGCAACCCCTAGATATCTCAAAATGCCCCATGGCTGTTGAGTTCAGATTTATCACAATTATATTTATGTATGGAAGGCAAACTCTTACATAGGCAACCAGACCCCAGTCAATGGACCTAATTTGTAATTATATGCATCACTCTAACACTGCCGACAGCAAGATTTTAGGGAACTGCTTTTGAAGGTTGGCTTATGGGTAGCTGCTTGCCATGTTTGCATGGGTCCATGCCTCAAAAGCCAATGCAGAGAACAAAAAGCTCTCTGACCTTTTCATTTTGTCAAAAAAAAAAAAAACTTCAGAGTTTAGTTTGACGAAGGCATTTGATGAGAAATTTGCGTCAGGTTCTCTTTTCCCCCTGAAGTGAAGAGAGCAGCCTGAGTATGTCGGAGATTCTGATTTTCATTTCCTCTTTGTCTCGTGATCCATGCTTGAAACAATGGCAGTGCAAAGCCCCGTTATAGTGTCTGCTTCCAGGCAGGATGGCACCCAGCGTCTTGTGTGGTGGGTGTTTGTCGAGCAGTGTCACTGCAATTTTTATTGCATCTCATGATGTGCACAGATGTGCTTGGTAAGCATCCCAGGAGGAAGAGAGAGTGCTCAATATCCCTGGTCCCAAATGACACTACCTTATAGAATCACTTTCTGGGCTACGTCCTTTGGGATGCTGTAACCATTTAAAGTCTCTGGATTTTGGTGTTTTAACAAGGGTTTAATTACTAAGGTAAGTGTATGCACCTGCTAAGGCATTCCTAATTATTTGATAATGGTGCAATCTTTCTCAATACAGCCAGTTTTGTGGTGTAAGCTACACTAATGAAGCACGCTGAGAGAACACATTCCCCCAATGTTGGGGAAGCTATTTAAATTAAATAAATTTGCAAAGGACTGAATTTTTACCACTGGCGTCCACAGTTATGCATCAGTATTTCATGCTGGAAGTCAGTCTGCCTGGTGTCAGAATGCGGCCCGCTTCCTATTCCTTTCGTTCTTCAAGCGTCTTTAAGTGAAATAGTATCACTCTTAAAATTTTATCTTTCCCAGATTGCTTCGCATACCCCTCCTTGTCCCACCACTGTCTTCGAAAAAAAAGAAGACAAAGTAGCTTATCTCTTTTGTTGTTCACTTGGCGCAACTGACAGCAGCACTGTTCTGACGATGCTGAAAGTTTTTTTCTCCTCCACCTGATTTTTACCATTGCCACATGCGGTCTGTAGTGGTTTAGTAATAAGATCTTTGCTGTAGCAGCTGCAGATTAGCACCTTGCATTGCAGCATTTCTGCAAAGTTGCTGATGGTTTGCAGTTGTAGTAAGTCAGAGCTGACACTATATCCAAGTGTTTCAAAGTTTGTTGCTTTGGACTAAAAAAAGAAGGTTCCGATGGGCAGATGGTTTCCAAATCACTGTTAGAAGCTACGTTAGCGAAAACACAGCATCTCACCTCTCAAGCACGCACATGTATTTTCATACTCGAAGTTACTTGGGGAAGAAATACACAGTGTTCTGAATGGATTCCATCTATTTTTCTCTGTTCCTTCTCTGTCACCTCCTTTGTTCCTCTGAAATAGTTTGGTGAATTGGGACAGTTCACCAGTTTTCAGGCCATCATGAGCACACGTTTTTCCCTGTAGCAATAAAAGACCTTCCTTAATCATCTAATTTTTTCAAATTTTTATGTAAACCAAATTAATTTTTAAAATGTTTCCATAAAATTTAAATACCCCAATGACTTGCTGTTGCGATTTAAAACTATTTACGAATGATAGCCCAGATAAAGGCACAACATGTAAGAACAGAAACAAATTAAAAAATGCTGCAAATAAGGGTCAAAGGATTAATAGATTGTTCAGGACCCAATGTTGAGGGCTCGTCAGGATGCTTTCAGTTGTGCCAGGGTTCAGAGGCCTCACATGCCACCATTGCTACATGGTGCTTACAGCCGGGCAGGTCTAGATTACGCTGCCCTCGTGTCATCACACCATCAAACAGGGCTGGAGACTGCAGCACCTAGGGACCAGTAAGAGCAAAGTAGAGGCATTATGGGAAGGGCATGGGAAGTAGCCGAGAGCATAACTTGCAGTTCCAGGCAAATCAAAAGGTGGAGGGGGCCTCCCAGATGATTGCTCAGTGTCCTAGAGATTTCTGTTATTAATGTGGCTTGGGGCATGTACTGCTGATAATTACTGCTAGCTGGAATAATTAATAAGAATAATTGCTCAGCATGGAAAAGGAAAGAGAAGCTCTGGGAGGAGGAAGAAGCAGGCTAGTGGAGCAAGAGATTCCCCAAGCACATTTATATAGACAGGAAGTGCAGCAGCAAACATCCTGAGAATCGAACAGTTGTCTGGATGCCAAGGGCAAAAGTTAAGACATACCGAGTAAGGCTGAATTTGATAGTCTTACCTCGAAATGCAACAGCAAAGAGACCTGCCATGGCCTCTGTGAGGGGTGACTCCCTTTGGAAATAATAGATGGAGGTTGTAGAAAAAAATACAGTGTGAAGGGAGTTCGTAAGTGGCCTAAAATCATCAGAGAAGTCTGTGTATCTGGTGTAAACCCAATAGTGACAGCAGGAGAGCAGCAAAAAGGAAGAAAAGTAAGGAATGGTGCTCCAGTGAGAGTTTGGGAGAGTTTATCCCAGCTTGAAGGAAGAAAAGCATCCATTAGAAACCAAGCATTGGTGTTGACAGTGCATAAAATGACCACAATTTTGATGTAATAGGGTAAATTTTCTCATCCCTTACATAGGGTTGCCAACACAGTTCTTGAGATTACAGTTTTCTGTGTATTATACTTACGTATTCCCCCAAAGGCAGGACAAACGTAAGCTTGGCAAGACTTAAAGAGGTGAGGAAACTGGATGTGAAAACTTAGCTGTAAGCAACACATGGAACCTGTCAGCCAGAGTTCCGCTAGTGACGCACAAAGCAACCAGGCCAAGCCCCAGTGCTGCGTGCTCCCCGTGACCCTCTGCAGGAGGCAGGGCACCACGCAGTGTTGGGCCATGAGATAAGAAAAGCCCACAAAGGTGACTATACATGATGCCTTTTTCCTCTAAGAATCATACAGGAAGCACAATTAAAGCCAAAAAAGATGGATTTACCCAATTATCCCTTACCCAATATTCGACATCTGGCTGCATTTCAGGGGCCAATGCCCTCGGCCCTGTCCCCGTCTCCGTAACATCAGTGGACTGCAATGGCAAGGCGAGAGAAGGGATGTTACCAAGGAGCCAAAGGCAAGTGTGTGGTGGGGCCTCTCTGCTGTCACGCTGCTGCTCCAAGTGGGGGTGATGCTCCCCTTGCCAAGCGCCTAGCGGCTGGGAGCAGCAGACCCCTGGGTAAGGGGCTTGCATGCCCGAGGACAGCTGTGGCTCATCTCAGGTTAAGCGGCTCCGTGTCTTTACGGCACTTAGGGAATCCTTTAGGGTAGGGAGGAGGATGAGAATCAGGTGTAAACTGGGCTCCTGGTTTTAGGCTGAGGGATCAGTAGTGCCCCCAGGTGACAGGGTGGCTGCCAGGTTTTAAGGAAAGGCCTTGGTCCTGTCAGTGTGTTCTGAGGAAGCTCTGCCCACTCTCAGCGAACACGGCTTTTCTTGGCAAACGGAAGCTGAACTAGATCTTGAAGTTGTCCCCAGTTCTTCACTCAGTGGCACCAAGGAGTGTGGAGGCCAGATACAAGTGAGGCTTGGTGGTGTTTGTCAATGGCTATGAAAGGTTAGCAGAATCCAGAGTCAACCCTAAGCATGCCTTGTAACCCCAAGAAACCCCGCAGGTCAAAAATGTATTCCATGCATCTTTTTCTCACAGCTTTGAGAAAGTATGCTTGAAGAAGAGTGAATGATTACTGGCATACAGCTGAGACAGAGTATTGGGACCTGTGTGGGTGGCAGAAAGTGGGGCAAACTGGGAAGGAGGAGGGGCCAGGGGAGGAACCCTAGCTTGGAGATGCCATGGGTCAATCCCTGAGGAGTAGGGAAGAGTACACTCAGTGCCCCCGCCTTCCCATCCAGTTGTAGAGCATGCACAACCCCCAGCTCAAAATTCCAGTTTGTGCTGAAGAATTGAGGGAAAACTCTGGTAGCAGCTGAAATTTTGAGGGTTTTGAAGTCAAACACATATGGAAGTTAAGTCTTGTCTCTGCAGCTTACTACAATGTGACCTTGGACAAGATACATAACCCCCACACAGTGTGGACAATACCTGCCTGGTCGGATCGGTATTAGAATTTAAGCACGATGTGTGATGTGTCCATCTCATTTCCTGGTGCACAATAGATAACGCAGTCTATGTCAGCTCCCAACTCCTTTACCCTGCCTACACTTTCTTGGCCAGGCCTCCCCACTCTCCCATAATGCCTTCCATAAATGAATACATAACAACCATAATGATGAGAGGTTTGAGGAAGTGTGAGTGTCTTGCCAATGGGTTTCAGCCCCAGACAAGTTCACTATGGATTCAATGTGACCAAAGAAATTGACAGCAAAACGTTCTTTGGGGTGAAAGGGTTTTATTACTCAGCTTGTTCTCCCGGTGGTAGGTCGAGCACTAGCGTCTCTGCCTCCGCCCAGAGCACTGGGCCGAGCTCTCTATATAGCACAATAATAGCTTATTGCCTAAATATGTGAAAGCAGTAGCCTAGCAACAGGCCAGTTACATCATCAGGTGGTTTAAGTTCAGTGAGGATCCTGGCCATAGGAGCCCCAACTTCCCCACACTCCACCCCTCCAGGATTCTCGCCTCACACTCTACACACTTTTAATCTTCCGCAATGGTCCCTGTGCGAGAAAGATGGAGCACTGTAACCAGATTCCACAATAGCAACAGAAGATAACAACTTAGAGATAATAAAAATTAAGATACAGCAAGATTTTGATACAGGTAACAAAAATTATAATAATCCTCAAGCTAGAGGAAGTTCCCAATCCACAAAGATTTTAGGGGCAATAAGACACATGTTTTAATGCCACAACATAGGCAAATATTGTCCATCAGGTAGGATGCATGCAAGAGAGTGGTCCTGTGATAGGACTGTAGCAGGAAGGGGGTCCCTTCCAGGTCTAGTATACCATACTTTTACTCCTTTCCCTGTGGGGGTTACTGAAGGGTCTATACATAGTGCTGCTGGAGGTGCATGCACTGGCCATAATAATAAAACAAAACTCCCCGGTAAGATGCTTCTACCTTCTGGCCGTTCAGGATATACGCTGTGACCTTTGGTGGCCACTCTGCTGTTATTCCAGGAATACACAGGAGGCCAGCTTCCAGGCCTTGTCCCCAAGGTGCCAGGAGAGCCAGCCATCGTTGGTCCATGTGTTGAAAGGTCCAAGGCCACTCCACTCAATGGAGTCTCTGTCTCCGGGATTCAGTGCAGTTGGTGCTGGCAGCAAGATGTTATTCTGGTGGCCGAACCTTGGCTTCAGTGATTCTTCCTTGGTTTGTACTTGCAGTTGTATAGGGGAGGCAGCCATATGTGTTAACATGTCTACAGGGCTCAGGGCTCCCTTTTGGATCTCTCGTTCAAATGCCATAGCACTGTCCATAAGCAGACTGACCATCCCCACAGACTATTGGTATCTGACTTTAGTCCGGATTTTAACAAGCCATTGTGCCTCTCTATCATGCCTGCTGTGGTAGGCTTGTATGGCACATGAAACTTCCATTTGATTCCCAGCTGTCAAACCCATTCTTGCAGTGCATGTCCAGTAAAATGGATGCCCTGATCACTCTCAATTACTTGTGGTTGGCCATAGGCAGCAAAGAGATGCTCCAGGCCTCTTTTGGTCATCTGCTGGTCTGCACAACGGGTAGGAAAAGCAACCAGAAGTCCAGTAGCTGTGTCCACACAAGTCATGGCATACCGATATCCTTCTGACACAGACAGAAGCCCAATATAGTCTATCTGCCATCTGACAAGAGGTATAGACCCCTTAGATATTTTTCCATGTTGCTGTGGAATTCGGTGTAAGTCCCTTTGTGGAGCACACGACACACTCCTGCCGGGCTCCACTAACTTCTTCAAAGGTCAAAGGCAAGCCCCACCAACGGGCTACAGCCCACATTGTCTTTTTCCCCACATGCAACAAACGCTGATGTAACCATTGGGCTACTTCACAGGCAGGCTTTCCTTCTAACCAATGTATCTGGGCCAATTTATCTGCTTCATCATTTCCTGGGGATGCCAGTGGCAAATGACTTGTCACATGGTATACTGTAATTATTTTAGTCTGACCACAGGCCCATAGTCTTGCCACAATTCTTGCCCCCAGAGGGGTCAGTGACCAACCAGCCAGTTGGCATGGTACCAGGTTGGTAGCCACAGGGTCAAGCCCCGATAGACAGCCCAGCTGTCAGTGCAGACAACTGTAGGGGAGGGCTCCTGGCTGATCACAAGCCACACAGCCCACAACTCTGCCCATTGGCTGCCCTTCCCCTCACCATCTTCCATCCATATTGTCTCAGTCTTAGGATGGAAAGCTCTGGCCCTCCATTTTGGGGGCTGCCCACGGCTGGAGCCATCTGTGTACCATACATCTTCAGATATAGGGGCTCTTCCCTCCCGATACGGACTCTCTGTTACTAATGGTTCAAAAGCAAGTTCTTCCTGCTTGTCACTAGTATGTGTCACTGGCCCTAACAAGCATTGGAGTTCTTCACTGTAACCTACTAGAGAGGGCACTACGCTGCTGAAGGTAAGCGCTCCACTTGGCTAGTGTGGGTGTTTGTGCCACGCCACTCCTTGGCTTTTGGGTCCAGTCTCGTACCCACCCCAAGATGGGATAGGTGGTTATTACCTTTATTGGGGCCATTCCAGTGATGGGTTCTGTAGCCAGCAAGGCATGATACACAGCAGCCAGTTGTTTTACTATCAAAGTGTATCATACCTCTGCCCCTTTCCAGAGTTGTGACCAGAATCCAATGGGATGGCGCGATCGTTCAAGCCACTGCCAGAGACCCCAGTCATAACTGTCTTCAGTGACATGAACATCCAGCTCACAGGGCCTTGATGGGTCTATCACACTCAAGACTTGCATGGCCTTGACTGCCCGTTTTGCTGTAGTAAAGGCAGATGCACATGTCTCATCCCAGTCCCATCTGATGCCCTTTCGTACCAACCAGTATAAGTGCTTCAGAATTTGTGCCAAGTGCAGGATAAACACTCTCCAGTAGCCTAGAAGACCCAGAAACTCCTGTAGCAATGCTACAGTTGTGGGGGTAGGAAAGGCCTGGACTTTATCTATAACTGCTTCTGGTATCACTTTGGTCTTACCAAACCAGACGACCCCCAAGAATTTGACAGACAAACCAGGTCCCTGAACCTTGGTGCTGCTCACAGCCCATCCTTTCTCCTGTAAATGTTGCAGCAGTCTAGGTGCTGCACCTTCTAGATCTGAAAGAGAATCGGACATGAGCATGACATCATCAATATAATGGTACAGCCACACCGTTGGCAGTTTCTCCCATGAGGCCAAGTCCTGGGCTACAAGTCCATGACAGATGGTGGCGCTGTGGGAGGACGGTGAAAGTCCGTTGCCGTCCTTCCCACGTGAAGGCAAACTGTTCCTGACTTTCCTGCTCATTGTCAATGGAAAAGAAGGCATTAGCAAGATCTACCACATAATGATATGTTCCTAGTTCATGGCTGAGGGTATCCATCAAGCCTGCAATAGAGGGGACAGCAGCATGCATAGGGGGTATGACCTTATCCAGTTCTCTGTAATCTACAGTCATACGCCAGGAGCCATCTGGCTTTTTTTACTGGCCACACTGGGGAATTGAACGGACTATGGGTGGCTTTATAATACCCACCTTTTCCAGCTCCTGGAGAATTTCTCCAATCTCTTTATGCCCTGCAGACAGTGTGTATTGTTTGGTATTAGTCACCCGCCGAGGCACAGGCAATGCTGTGGGCGGGTGCCTAGCATGTCCCCTCAGAACTGCCTTCACCACATGTGCTCTCAGTCTGAACTCACCTGCAGTGGTCTGTGACCACAGACCCTGCAGGATATCAATCCCCAAAATTTGCTCAGGGATAGGAGATATATACACAGTATACTCTTTTGGGGGTAGACACCCTATTCCCAAAGGGATTTGGGCTTTTTGCTCTCTGATAGCCTTACCCTTGTATTCATCTACGATAGTGGGGGCTCCAGGGAACCGCTTGGGGTTACCATGAATCAGTGAACATTCAGCCCCTGTGTCCACCAGAGCCAGGAAACGTTGTATGTTCACTGCGGACCAAGGGATAGCTATTTCAATATGTGGCCTCCTGCTCCCCTTGGTCCCTCAGGGCAGATACCTTGACCTTCCCCTCAGTCAAACCGTGTTCCCCAATCACCTTCCTGTGTGGGCTCAAGTGAGGTTGGCTCACTTTCCACCAGGAAGTCCTGCAAACATACAGGCCAGACTTGTGGCTCTGTCTCTGATCTCTGCCTCTTTGGTCTTAATGGCTGGAACTGCTGCTCTGGTTTCAGCTGTTGCCATAGCTCTAGTAAGATCCTATTTGACTTCCCATCTAATTTCCTTCCATCTGCTCCTGCCTGTATTAAATCAACTCACATCTGGGTCCTCGTAACCTTCATAGGGCCCTGTAAATTCTTCTTGTGAGTGACAGGTCTTATTTCCTTCCGAATTCTCATTGCTTCAGCCTCTCCTAAGTCTACAACTGTATGTGTCACCTTGCTTATGGGATGCCCTAAGTGAGGGGAAAGAATGGCCACTAGAGACCCAAAGAGGGATGTAGGAGCCATTTGGAGTACAATATTTCTCATCCCAGTAGTGAAAATCTCTTCATCTGGGCCATAATTCTCTGTACTATAGATGGCATTTCTCATGCCTAGCTCTCGTAGCACCTGTTGGAGCTCAGCGTACGCCTGCCATCTAACAGGAGAGGATGGTAGATCACCCAGATTGGGCCACACAGCATGAAGTGCAGCCATGAGCCAATTGAGGAGGGAGTGACTCCCTAGGGTCTGATGTGCATTTTGTAATCGCTGCCTCAAGGCAGGCTGCACTGTCAGGGAAGACAGCTTCCCCATCTCTGATACTGACAGAATAATTCCATCCACCCCTAAGTCCCACAGACCCAGGAGCCAAGCTGATATTGACTCCGAGGGCTTTTGCCTAAACTGGGAGCCCAAATCCATCAGCTCAGCCTGAGTATAGGGGCGGACCATAGAGTGCTCCACGACCTGGGGAGGGGGCTGCTCCTCTCCTTGGGGAACCTTCAGCTGCTGGGTCTTTATTTTCTTTACAACCACTGGGCACCACCTCTTCATCCTTCCCCAGCTCCTTCATTTCTGGGGCTGATGGCACCTTTCTCTCCCCTCCCCCAAGTGCCTCCTCTGCTACAACCTTTATCTTTTCTACCATGTCTCGCAGCAATGCTGCCTCAGTCTTCAAAAGCTCTCTTACTTTCACCTCAAGGCTTTGCAGCTGATGTTCTCGTGGCACCTCTGCCTGTGCTTCCCTCAGGAGTTTATCTTTTTCCTTGATGGCCTCTTCCTCCTTCAGAACACCTGGCAGCACTGCCATCTCGTTCTGTAAAGAATTGTTTACCTCTCCAATGGCACCTTGCTTCCGGCATTCTCGTGTCATTTCCTCTCTCATCAATGCCATTTCTCTCTTCAGGGAATCCACAGAAGTTTGCAGCTTGCATTCTCATGCTGCCTATAGCATCAATGCCATTTCCTTTTTCAGGGAATCCACAGAAGTTTGCAGCTCGCATTCTTGTGCTGCCATTTCTTGAGTCTCTTCTGTAGACCTTTTTAATACTGGGAGAAGCAGCCAACCCACAGTCCCCGCTGCCTCATGGGCACTCTGCTTCCCAAAGGATCTGCTTACTATACCAAGGGCCACCCCTACTGCCTCAGGGGTCACCTCCACTTGCCTCCAGTCCTGGGGTGGGGCCCAGTCCTCTAGGAGGCAAGACACCTCAGACCACATACCCATTGGGGGACAGTCCACTGCCTCCCCATTCACAGGGGCAGCCCGCTGAAGCACCCCTCCCATAAGGGCGGCTTGTCTTTTTCCTTGGTCAACAATGAACCCTGCCGACTTCCACCAATTGTCCTGCCAATGGGTTTCAGCCCCAGGCAAGTTTGCTATGAATTCAATGCGACCAAAGAAATTGACAGCAGAACTTTCTTTGGGGTGAAAGGGTTTATTACCCAACTTGTTCTCCCGGCAGTAGGTCAAGCACTAGCGTCTCTGCCTCTGCCCAAAGCACTGGGCCGAGCTCTCTATATAGCACAATAACAGCTTATTGCCTAAAGGTGTGGAAGTGGTAGCCTAGCAACAGGCCAGTTACATCATCAGGTGGTTTAAGTTCAGTGAGGATCCTGGCCATAGGAACCCCTACTTCCCCACAGTGAGCATCAAGTCATTTCTCCTTTTTGGTTACAGTTTCAGCAATTTCTACTCTTGTTCCACCAGGGTTGGGCCTTGATCCATACAACAGATATTTACTGAGTGCCTCCTAGGGGTTGGGAAGTGTGCCTGCTCGCAGCATGAACAATGCCAAGACCAGCTCTGTCACAGGGAGCAGTCAATTGAGATAATCTCTTGATCCGACTCTTCGGAAGGGTGCACAGAAGGACGGTGGCTCACAGAGACAGTGGCAGGAAGAGAAGATGACCAGCTGGTTCCAACAAAGACCTTATCCCTTAACTCTAGCAGTTATGATAGGCTTATTACATGTCTTACTATATTTTAAGTGCTTTCCATGTACTAACTCATTTAATCCTCATAACATGTCCAGAAGATAGAGACAGTCATCACCCTGAAGAGTGGTGATTAGAAATGATGAATGATGAAATGATGACATTGAAAAAATGATGAAATGATGAAATTGAAAGCTGCAGATGCTAGGGATGGTGTCCAGGTCATAAAGCTAGTTAGTGGCCTAGTAGCCTGGTTCCAGAGTCTAGCCTCTTGACCTCTACAACCTCTACATCCAGCTGTCACCCACTCCCACCTATTTCCATCCAGATCTACAGAGCCAGGCGGGGGTATTGCATCTTCCCCATCTCTGTACTCAGGCTCCTCCTCTTTTTTAAGAATGGTCTTAGTGTTTATTTTCATGCAATTTAATCCCTATGAAAATGCTGGCTTGGGGGCAGAGGGTACTCTACACAGTGTTCTGGGGCTGGAATAACTTTGCTTAGGTTTGGGTTTAGGCATTTCTCAGTAGTGGGGCTCAAGAATGAACTTAACCAATTTTCAGAGAGTTTTTGTTGAGACAGATCTTGATACTGAGAGGCTCTCGAGCAACGCTCTGGCTGTACCAGGTCCCCCAAGCCTAGTGGTGGCAGTGGGGCGGGGCGTGGGGGAATGTGACTTTCCCAGATGCCTCATGATACATTCCACCCATGAATGGAGTTGCTGGGCAATGTGAAGTCCCAAGGGAACCGGTTCCCAAATATAAGTTCCAACTTGTTTACCTTAAACTTGGGGCCTATAATTCCCTTGGGATTCTGCCACTGGCACTCAATCTAGCCTCATTTTCTAGGGATTGGGGCATTTCTCATCCCAGCTATGCTTAAGCCTGCATTATTTCCCAAATGCTTCCAAACTGAGCCAAATAGTCCCCATCCCACAGGAGCAGACATACCTCTGGCAGAGAAAGGGACTTCCAAATCTCTTCTCCCCATGGTCCCTTAGGGACAGAGCCGCGTCAGAGGGGTCAGCCCTTTAGTCTTCTTGCCTCCCTACTCTGCTATCTGGCTCGGACCAAACAGATGTTGTTCTCTTTCCCTAGCTGTCGGTTCTTTTCCTCTTCATTTCTGTGCTGATCTTGAGATCCCTCTCCTTTTTTAGAATGAAAGCTCAACTTTACAGTAGTAGAAAGAGCATGGTGATGTTTTAAATGTAGGGTCTTGAGGCCAGGCTGGAGTCTGTTTTACCTACCATGTGTAGTGCCTAGCAAAGTAGGTGTGCAATGAATGAATGAAATCAGAAGATAGAACATATTCTAAGGAAGAAGGGGATAAACATTTCCATATGCCCAGTTAGAGAGGTATTGAATGGCTCAGTTATCTAAAAATATCTTCCCCTTGATCTTATCCCGTTTTCTTGGTATAAGTGCTACAGGTTTCCATCAGTACTTGTGGAAATTTTTCTTAGAGACCTAGGAAACCAGCAGTCATCCTCACAGAAATATCCTGGTAAGAAAGAGTCTGGACATGAAGCTAAAATGTTCTGTTCATTCCTATCCATGGAGCCTAGGGTAAATCTTTCATCCCTTGGGATCTGTTTTCTTTTCTTCACAATCGAAGGTTTGGGCCAGACAACCTCCAACAGCTTGTCCGCGAGGATGCCCTCAGGTCCAAGTGCCAGACAAATCAAATAGGAGAGACTTCAAAAATAGTAAGTCCAGAGGGAGAATGGTTCCAGGCCGCTTGGTTCAGTGAGACCCTCAGGACTAGGTTCTCCCCTCCTTCTACTCTGTCATCTTCAGCACATTTATGACTTTCTCTGGTGGGCTGGTTTCCTCCATGGGCCTAATCCTACTGCCAAAGGTCTAATACGCAGGTGGCAACATTCAGAAGGTGAAACAGGAACTTCTCGGTCTTCTATCCTTTCTCAAGAACAGTCCTCCCACGTCTAACTGGAGAGGTTATACCACAGTAACTTGGTGTAAATCCATAAGGACTGAGATCACTAGCAATTCACCCTCTTGGGCTGGAGAGAGGCTCCACCTTCCAGAAGGGCAGCCCAGCTCCGAGGAAGTGAATGGCATAGAGCTAGAATAGCAAGAAAGAAAGTGGACAAGGGTGGTCATCTGGGTGGCCAGTGTATCTGCCACAAATATCATGGAATTCAAAGGGAATAAGAAAGATGATAAGCAACATGTGATGGAACTAAGAAAGGGCAGGAAACAGCACAAAGGCCAGGCCCCCACCAAAGTCCTTGCAAGGTGGCACATGTCACAAACGTTTATCTAAAGCAGTCCTAGGTCTGCACCACCTGACCCGGTGTTTAACCACCCGGACAGCAGGCCCCCTCTAAGGTAGGTTGAGGAGCTTTATAGAAATTTGTGAGGAGGGTTTCATTCAAGCATTTCAGTGGGTTCCACAGGGAGCCCTAGCTGAGATTTAATCAACTGTGCTGCTTTTTTCTGCACAAGGACAGAAATGATGGTCCCACACGCCCTCGGTAGACCAGTCCCCTGAGCACCTTAGAGTTACTTTCCTCTTCCCTCCATCTCATGCTCTTTTTTTCCCTTCTGGGCATTTGCTCGTGTCATGCCATCTGCTTGGAACTTTTTCCCCCTCCCTTTGGCTTAAACCCTTCTCCTTTAAAGCTCAGCTTAAGTGTCCCCTTCTCTGGGAAGCTGTCTCTGAATGCCAAGATTTTAGGTCACTCTGATCTCTTGTATTTATGCCATTGAACTCTTAATTGTACTTTCTTGTAGTTGCCTACCCATTTGTCTGTCCTGTCTACTGGGTAGCATACTTCTTAAGAACAAGGACCATGTCATGCACATGCCTATTCCTGGCACACAGCATAGGAATCTTGCCTTCAATAAGGACTTTCAATAGGAACTGACCTAAAAGTAAGAATTGGTGGTTGAGTCTTTGGAACCATCAGTATCATTGAACTTATTAATGAGAACATGAAATAGGTCAGTTCTAAAGACCATTACTTCTCCTCTTAGGAAACTGGCCTGAGATGGTAGCTCTGTGTGCAAGGTGGAATTTATAGCATAGGAATGAAGCCTCCCATAGTTATTTGTGTGTGTGCATGTGCGGTAGAGAGGACTCTGTTGCCTTTGTTTTCCTCAAGTCAGTTAGCTTTAATAAAGCCCCTTCCATTTTATTTTCTTAAATCTCAAGTGCATCTGTACTGGTAGTACCCCTAATGGTGTAGTGAGTGTGCAGTGAAGAAATGTCTTTTATTCTTCCTGCTTTTCTCTCCCCCTCCCAGGTGAAGGGAATATATCTCTGACTTAGATACAGTCCCTGACCTCAGCTATCATTGGCTAGGGGTGCAGAAATGTGACTTTGCTCCTAAGACCATACAGGTGCTCTGCTGGGAGACAGTGGTGCAGGATTAATGGACGGTGGAGATAGGGATGTTGCAAAAAGTACAGAAGTGATACTTGACTGGAGTGTTGGAAGATGAGTGTGTTTTTACCAAGCCAAAAAGAAAATTAACATCCATCTTTGGTGTTTCCCTTCCCCAACCTTTCTGCCTTAGAAATCTGATGATCATACGGCATAGTATTCTTCTGCCATAAGGACTTTTCTGTCCATTTTCTAGCCAGGGTGATGTCACTGTGAAACTATGCGTGGTGTAAATGAGATACAATCCCAAGGCAAATCAGAAATGAATGAGATCTCTTTAAGAAGAATGAATTAGCCTCCACATAATAAAACAGTTACAACTTTGTGGGAGATATGTAAAATGGTTTACATCACTGAACTGTCCCAGATGGTAAACATAAGGCAAGACTGTATCTTAAAATGGATGTGTGTTGGATATGGTTACAAATGCACAGTACATGCTTAGTGCATATGGCCGGAATAAACTTTTAAGAGCCTAGCATTTTCTGGCCTCCTGGACAAGGAATGTTTATCATAATGTGCAATACAAATATACCCATAAGTTTCAATGTGCTAAAGGTAACAGAGGACCTAAAACTTGTAAGATGTCCAAAGGAAATGTGGTCATTAGAAAAGAAGGAAAAAAAGTGTATTACTAAATGTGCAGAAGAAAGCAAAGAACATTAGACTCAACACCATATGTAAGACAACACAAATAATAAAATGCTTGTAAAAATGGAATACATAGAAGTTCCAGAAAGCTTGATGATTGCCTTGTAAGCATGGCAGAGCTGGGGTCCCTCAGGGAGGAGGGGCAGCACACAGCGGTGTGGGAAATGAAATCGAAGACGCCAGGGACACTGATTCGGTTAGCCCAGTCACTCCACTGTGAACTTCGAGTCACACACGGTCAAGGGCGGAAGGGGAAGGCAGGAAGTATTCTAATGAGAATTCAATTAATTCAAGGAATCTCAGAAACCAGGTGTAAACTCTGCCGGATATTAAAAGATCCCTGAGAGGAGACTTAGGGTTTTGTAGCGCGTCCGATCAATTTGCGAGGAGCTGGCAAATTGGCAGGCGCCCTGCTGCAGCCCCCGCCTTCCCTGAGAGGTCCAAATAATTGCCATCAAGCAAGTGTGACTGGAAACCCTTACCCAGGCTAATGAAGTGAGGACCCCACTCTGCTCCAGCCCGGCTACCCTGTGGATCTTGAGGAAGCCACTGCCACCCCAGGAAGCTAAAGAAGGTCCTTCCAATCCGTAAAACATTTCCAACTGGTACAGGGCTCAGCATGAGGACACAATTTCCCGTGGGTGTTGGACTGGCTGTGATAAAATGACGCATGACAGTCAAATGCTGGGGCTCAAAGCAGCAGGAGCTTAATACCAAAGGGGGCAGAGGATGAAAACACAGCTGAGGAACAATGTCCTGTCAAAGAGAAGTGTTGAGCGGGGCCCCCGCAGGGGCCACTCTGAGGGCCTTTAAGGACTTTATGTCCGCATGATTAGCCAAGATGAAGGGGCCAGCTGCAAATTTAATTTCCTGATGACACAAAGGGACCATGAACAATATACAGATAGGATTTGAATTCGTAATAAGCAGTGGCCTAATCCACAGCAAAGGATACTCAGTGTAGACAAAAAAAAGAAGAAGAAAGCAGGCTCGTGAAGTGACTTAGGTTCTCCATTCAGACATACGCTTTACTGAGCGTTTTACTCCAAGTAATTTATCTCTGAAGAACCACTGGGGTTGGCTGTGGGAAAGCAGCAACACGCTTTTGCCCTAGGATGGAACTCCTGACAAACCTCTCTGTTCTCCCAGCAAGAAGACCAGCGTTTGTATAAAGAACAGTGTCGCGTGCACCTCGTGAGGAGAATATTCCAGAGAAAGGAATGACCCACATTCGCCCGCTGAGAATATTCTGTGAGGCATCAATCTTCTTTTATTGAGCTCTTAATCTTGAGTCAGGGAAGGGAATTTTTTTAAATGATCAATGCTTTCTTCAGTCTTAAATAAAAACATTTGAGTTTCTTTCGTTTTAAGTGCTATTGGAATCAAATTAGCTGCTGGAAAAAAATAAATAAAAGCTAAGAAAAAAAAAGAGCTCAACCTTCACCTTTGTTCTTACCCTTTCAGCTCTAATCATCTTGAAGTGTTAAGGTGAATAATAATAAAAAAAAATGTTTAGGTCAACAGGAAGTGCCCCATGATGGGGACTGGCTTTAATAGCACAGAGAAAGCCTAGAGACAAAGGGGCCAGATGTTCTGCCAGGGCACGGTGGAGCAAACAGAGTCTGGGAAAGGGAAAAGAAGCGTTTCAGCAATTCTCAGAACAGGGGACTTTTTGCATCCAACTCTTGGAGAGGTCCCATCGCAGGAGCTTACCTCTAAGAGGCGAAAAGATGAGAAATTTGTGTATGCATCAGTATTGTGAAAGCAACATGTTAATCTTACTAAGTATGAAAACCCCCACTGAGGGAGCATTACCCTGTGTTAAGAACTTTACTCACATTATCTTACTTAGTCTTGGCATGACCAGGCTGCAAAATTAGCTTTACAGGCAGACCTCAGAGATATTGTGGGTTCAGTTCCACACCATCCCAGTAAAACAAATATCACAACACAGTGAGCCAATTGAATTTTTTGGTTTCCCAGTGCATATAAAAGTTATGTTTACATTATACTATAGTCTATTAAGGGTATAATAGCATTATGTCTAAAATAAACAACGTAGATTCCTTAATTTAAAAAATGCTTTACTGCTTAAAAACACTAACCATCATCTGAGCTTTCAGTGAGTTGGAATCTGTCTGCTGGGAAAGGTCCTGCCACTGTGCTGATGGCTGCTGACTGATAAGGGCGGTGGTTGCTGAAAGGCTGGGGTGGCAATTTCTTAAAATAAGACAACAACGAAGTTTGTCCCATTAATTAATTCTTCCTTTCACGAATTACTTCTCTGTACAATGCAATGCTGTTTGATAGCATTTTACCCACAGTAGAACTTCTTTAAAATCGAAGCCAACCTCCAACCCTGCTTTATTGACTAAGTTTGTGTAATATTCTAAATCTTTTGTCACCATTTCAATAATCCTCGCCGTGTCTTCACCAGGAGTAGATTCCAGCTCAAGGAATCAATTTCTTTGCTCATCCATAAGACTCAACTCCTCATCGGTTCAAGTTTTATCATGAGAATTGTTGTAATTCAATCATATCTTCAGACTCTATTTCTAACTGTAGCTCTCTTGCTAATTTCCACCATATCTGTGATCACTTCCTCCCCTGAAGTTTTGAACCCCCTCCAAATCATCCATGATAGCTGGAATCAACTTCTTCCAAACTCCTGGGCGTGTTGATATTCTGACCTCTTCTCATGAATCACAAATGTTCTTAATGACGTCTGGAATGGTGAACCCTTTCCAGGTTTTCAGCTTACTATGTCCAGATCCATCGGAAGAATCACTATCAATGGCAGCTACAGCCTTACAAAATGTACTCCTTAAATAAGAGAACTTGAAGTTGCTTCTTGATCCGTGGGCTACAGAATGGATATTGTGTTAGCAGACATGAAAACATTAATCTCATTATGCATTTCCATCAGAGCTCTTGGGTGACCAGGTACATCATTGTCAACGAATGGTAATATTTTGAAAACAATCTGTTTTTTTCCTGAGGAATGGACTTAAAATATTCAGTAAACAATGTTGTAAACAGATGTGTGGTTATCCCGTCTTTGTGGCTCCACTTATGGAACATGGGTGGAGTAGAGTTAACATAAATCTTAATGGCTCTAGGGTATTCAGAATGGTAAATGAGCACTGGCTTCAACTTAGCCCATAACAAGAGAGTCAGCCTGTCCTTAGAAGCTTTGAGGCCAGGCATTGACTTCTCCTCTCTACCTACGAAAGTCCAAGACAACATCTTCTTCCGGTGGAAGGCTGATTAACTTACATTGAAAATCTGTTGTTTTCTGAAGCCACCTTAATTGATGATCTGAGCTGGATCTTCTGGATAACTTGCTGCAGCTCCTCCATCAGCATTTGCTGCTCTTTTATGCTATGGAGTCAGCCTCTTTCCTTAGGCCTCATGAACCAACTCCCGCTAGCTTTAACCTTTTCTTCTGGAGCTTACTGCCCTCTCTCAGCCATCACAGAATTGAAGAGAGTCAGGGCCTTGCTCTGGCTTAGACTTTGACTTGAAGGAATGTTGAAACTGGTTTGATCTTTCCAGACCACTCAAACTTTCTCCAAATCAGCAATAAGGCTGTTTTGCTTTCTTTTCACTCATGTGTTCACTTGAGTAGCACTTTTAACTTACTTCTAGAACTTTTCTTTGCATTCGCAATTCAGCTGTTTGGCACAAAAAGCCCAGCTTTCAGCCTGTCTTGGCTTTCAGCATGCCTTCCTCCCTGAGCTTAATCATTTCTAGCTTTTGATTTAAAGTGAGAGACATATGACTCTTCCTTTCACTTGAGGTCACTGCAGAGTTCTTAACTGGCCTAATTTCAATATTGTTGTGTCTCAGGAAATAGACCCAAAGAGAGGGAGCCAGATGGTCAGAAGACACACCTTTAATTTCATCGTCTTATAGGGGCACAGTTCATGGTATCCCCAAACAATCAAATAGTAACATCAAAAATCACTGGTCACGGATCACCATAACAAATATAATAATGAAAAAGTTGGAAATGTTGTAAGAATTGCCAAAATGTGGTACAGAGACACCAAGTGAGCAAACGCCATTGGAAAACGGTGCCGATAGACTTACCCGATGCAGGGTTGCCCCAAACCTTCAGTTTGTAAAAAAAAACGCAGTATCTACAAAGTGCAATCAAATGCCTGTATTATTCCCATTTTACAGGTGAGTCGGTTTAGGCTAAGAGAACCTCCTTCACTTGTCAGAGGTATTGTGACGGTTAAATGTCATTGCTAAATTGGAGGAGGCTTGTGTGACTCCAGACCCAGGTTCCAGCCCCCTCGCAGTGACAGAAATCACAGGTAGGTGAACTCCGGGAAGACTGTCTCATTATTACCAAGGCATAGCTCCCATTGCTAAAGGCCAAGCCTGATGTAAAAGGCTGGCTGGGTAGCCCTCTTGGCAGTATTTACCCAGTTCCTCCTGCCCACCGTGACCACCATCCCCGACTCAGGGAGAACAGCAGGGCGCAGAGCCTCCTGGCACGGCGCTCCATCTGGGCTTCGTGATGCCGACAGAACTCCTCCATGGGGCTCCCAGGCCTGAAGGGAAGGCACCTCGGGGAGGGCCTCGTAGCTGTGTTTCTTCTGTCCTTCCTCAAACACAAAAGGAGTGCGGGCAGTGTGTTTGTTGGATAGAAAGAAGATCCTTCTGTGTGATCCGTGTGTGCTTGTGAGTCTGTCTCTGGAAGCTGTGGTCAGGCCCCAGCTCTCAGAAACTCTATCCACGCATTCCTCTCTTTGGTAGCTGAGCCAGCTGCCGGGACCCGGATCTGATGGCCTTCTGGGCACAGCTGTTGGGGACATCGGGCACTGTTCCGAGGGGACTGTGTCACCACCCAACTGCCTGGGCATGTCGACGGGGCACAGGTGAGGTGTAGAGCCCAGAGGATCACCCTCTTTCACTGACGGCTCCTGCCTTTTGGTCCAGAAGCTCCGCCGTCTTTGGCTTCTCCCCAGCGTTCTGTCCCCATTGTGTCCCTAGAGCTCTCTGCGTCAGAGCAGGCTGTACGGTCATCCCACTGAAAAAACCGGCTCTGTGTAGGCAACCAGCCCTGGGGATGTTTCTGGGCCATAATATTCCTCTGGGTGATGCTGGAAAAAGTCTTTGGACGCTGAGGTGTGCTTTAGGCTGGGGTGCCAGAGCCTGAGCCATGCATCCATCCTGCCTGCCTAGGACAACTGAGCTAATTCATGTGACTGGAGAACAGTTGAGCTGCTAATGGGTGCCAAGGAAGTGTTGGGGGTCCGAGACAAACGGCACTTGGTTCCTACTGCTAAACAGCTCAAATTTCAGTTCTCAAAATTACTTCAGTTTCACTGAAATCATCTTCTGTGCCCAGCAGCCAATTTTGGGAGCAGATTCATGACAAAGCCTCCTCACTTGCAAAGAATATTCCCTCCACTTCAGTTGGGCTCTGATGTCCAGGTCAGGGCAGAAGGCAGAGATGGTCGTTCGCAGCCTGTCCAGGGCATTACCAAAGCAGGGGGCAGGGGCACGTATGTGTGAGTGCTCTGTTAGGCCAGGTAAGAGGGGCAAAGCAGTCGAGTTAAAACTGTATCTCCTTTTGCTCCTCTGAAGACGGTGTTACTAAGTGAATTAACGGGTTTCCTTCATCTGAACGTCCTTGGTAATTCATGTCTCCCGAAGAGTGACTGAGTCTGGTGTGCTTTGTTTCAACAGAAGTAGATGACCTGGCATTACTGGAAAATGGCAAAGGAATTTCATTAGCTTTTAGGAGAATAGTTTGTACCTATTCATGTATTTTTTTTTTAGTCACTGAGATAATGCTGTTCGTGGTGTGGAGAGGCAGCCCAGTTAGACACACCAGGGTTTGAATCCTCGGGCTGTGACTTGCTGGCTGTTTGGCCCAAGTATGTTATTCAGTCTGAGACTCAACTTCACTTGCCAAATGAGGATAACAGTACGTCCTGCCTCATCGTATTGTGATGAGGAATCAGTGAGATGATAGATGCGTTAAGCACCTGGCCCAGTGGTTGCCTTACAGCTAGTGCTCAACAAACGAATCCTAGTTCAGATGACGTCTATCTCAGATGGGTGTAAAATTAAATATGCCAATGTGTGTTAAGGGACCTGCGCACAGTAGGTACTATGAATGTTACTACTCTTCCTTTCCTTCCAGCACATGGTTGTTAGGTTTGTTGAAACACGAGATGTAAGGCTATGTTTACATCTACTTTCTATACTTGAGGTCATTTTGTTGAATTCTCTTGTGGATTAGTATTCCACCTACTCACCACTTTTAAATCCACATGTCTCCGGAAGGGACCAAATTCTGATTCACAAAGAGCAAATAAACAAATTCAACCACAAATCAGTTCCACACCAAGTCACCATGTCAGGCACCATGTGTCAGGATTGTGCTGGGCTTTCACAGGCACCAAGTCACCCAGTCAACCTCAGATGTGTCCGTCTGGTCCAGGGCCATAAACCAGGACTCCTCAGCTTACCCTCAGGCCTCCGAAATCTCTTACGGCAAAGAGTGTGTCTGTAGGCCCGGCTATATGATTTATAATCGTCCTCATGTAGTCCAAGTCATGGAGAGAGGAGGCACTAAATGCCAAGGTTTTAAAGACAGGGCCTCACAGATATGACCATAAATAGCAGCTCAGGAGGCCACTTACATGAAGTTAGGCCCGTTTAGGACTAGGGGCTATTACAGTGTGAGCTTATCATAACTTGATTCAAGTGCAATAAGCGAGAAGTGGAGAAGATGACCAGTCAGTGCAAGAAAGCCGAGCCGAGATCAGATAACCACATTAAAAAGATTAAAATGTCCAGCCTGCTATAAATGCCTGCTAAAATCCTAAAAAGGAGTCTGAAGAGACCCATAAAATCATAACTAAGAAAGTAAGGGAGCCCTGAAGCTTTAACCAGATGTTCCTGCAATACGAATGACTATGTTAGTAAATTTTCATCCTAGCAATACAGCTTTGTATTGATCTTTCGCTTTTATTAGTCAGTGCTGCTATGAGATTAAATATTGTCTGTGAGGAAGTACAGGCTTCCCTTTCTAGAAAGGAACCCAGTAACCCAGCATTTGTTATCACAAAGCTCATGAGGGAGTTCATAATGAATTGCACAACAGAGCAGGGGCTCGGGTCTGTAAAAAGAGTTGTATAAGGGGTCGCCTTATAGAGAATAACCTCATTTGGGAAGCAAGCATTGTGTACCGTAGTGAGTAAGAAACCTACGGAGAGCTGTCTGAAACAGGATGAGACATGGGTATTTATAACCAGGAGCCCCATCGCAATATACAGTGCTAAACACTTAATCTATGGTTAGATTTTACTCCAGATCCAGGCTGAAGTCAGCAGAATTAAATCTTCGAGTGTATTTCAGCAGCCTTAAATCCTTCTGATACTGTTAGCAGTGGCAGGGTTCCAAAACGCATTCTGTTAATAAGACAGTAAAGTATAAAATCAAGTTATCTCTTTCAAGGAGAAAAACACAGAGTAGAGGAAAACGAGTCTTGTAAAATTACATTGCCAGCACTCAGACCTTTTCTGCCTGAGTTCCTTTCAATTTATTCTTTTACTACCACACCATTCTCCTTGACAAATAATAGAAGAAGAAAAAAAAAAAAGAAAGAAATTATCTCCCACTTTTTTTTTTTTAGCTAGGAAAGGAATGGCATCCCTGGGAAAAGACTTAGGATTTTTCCTTCTTATCTCTACAGGTCAGAGGAGGCTAAGATTTGCCAATCAGCTTGTAATATGCAGTAGGCAGTCTCCTTGGGCTAGCAAAAAGCATTCGGCAGCTGTTACATTTTCTTTCTCACTTAGCATAACTTTTGGTTTACCTGCAGCTAAAAGAAATTTGTGCAGCATACACAGGGGTGTTGTTCACGTCCCCAAGGCAGCTGTTAGTTTTCCCAGGAGCAGTATCAAAAGCTTGTTAAGCTACAAAAAGGAAGGAAGGAAGGAAGGAAGGAAGGAGGGTCCTTCTCGAAGGCTGCTCTCACAGCCTACACTTCTGCACAGCAGGAATGAGAGCCCACCCACCACTCTGAGATCCCAGAAGGGCACCTTGGGTTGAGTTAAGTAATGAAGTTTAACCTTAACTCGGAATTTCTTTGCTCTTGTGAGTCTTAGTCAAGCTCTTTCATGATGCGTCAATATGTGTAACTGTTGGCAATTTCATGTTCTTTAGGCAATTTTTGTTTGCCTGTCCAGGAGTTAGAAAAAGATAGAAACTCCCTTGTGTTACCAGACTAATGTGATACAAGAAATTGAGCTGTAGCAATCCACTGGGCAGATACAAAAATACATGAAAGTATAGATGTATACTCCACTGGAAAGCCATGTTACAGTTAGCTGGAAGTCCAGGGCAGTATGTTAATGTTTCCCCCTTCAGGTAGCTTGGAATCTCTTCATAAATGATTTTAGTTTGTTTTCTTTATTTGTAGATGGAAACATACAGAAAATCTATATCTAATACCTGGATATAATACCTGTACATATTGGGTAGCACATATCTTGGTATCTTAGAACACACACACACACACACACACACACAATTTCATCAGGGAGAATGATGAAGTTGAGGAAAATGGGAACATAAAACGTAATTTTAACTGAACCTGCAATTAGAGAAAAGAGGCATGGACGTTAAGAATTGTTTTATGAGCTAAATAAGACACATAAATTGTTTTAGAGACTTCTTCAGGTAACTGTTTAAAATGAAACCTGAAAAACTTTTGTTCTCCTCCTATGATTGCACTGGATTCCACTCAGACCCCACATACCTGTATAACATCAGATATAATGTTTATAGACCATAATTCACCCCCACGATCTTTTAGTCAGTTTAATGAGATTAGGAATATCCCAGGGCTTTTTAAAGTTGATTTGAGAAGCATTCTCATCTAGAGAAAATGTAAGAGATGCTATATTTTCAGCAGCCCAAGCATACATCATCGGTAATTTCTGTAAATGGGGAATCATTTTCCGTTGTTCGTTCCACTTTCTTCTGTTTAAGAGGACATTCTTCTGTAAGCTTGTCCTCAAATTCTGGGTGTCTCCCCTAGTCACATCTGTAGTTTCCAGTACCTGGCTATTACTGTATGGTGTGAAAAGCTCCAGTAACATTCTTCAGGCTTTGCCTTTAAGGCTCAGTTGCAAAAATGTCTTTCCAAAGCCTGCTACTTGAAATGAATCCCTTCCCTCATAGAGCCTCGGGTTCCTGTCTACTTTGATTAAAGCTATTTCTGTGAGTGGCTTCACCCCAAATTGTGAGCTCCTGGACTAGGTTCTTGTCACCCTTTTGTAATTCCTTCAGTGCCTAGAACAATGCCTTTTCCAAAAATTGTCCCCAAAATGTCCTTTGAACTGAATTGTCTTTTCTAAAAACTGGGAATGAAATCCAGCCATAGGGAATGGAATGAAAGAAGGACAGAAACCTATCTAATGGCATCAGAGATGAAGCCAACACGCACCTGGCCCCACACCCTCCGTAGGGTGTGTATGTAAAAACAAAGTGACTTCAAGAGAATTTAGTGAGTAAAGTGAATGTTTTTGTCCTCCAGGTGACCCCTGGAGAGAATATTAGCCCCGTGACAAGAAATGGGGAAAGGGCAGATACCATTGCCGACCCCAGCATGAGAAAGATACTTTCTCTTCCTCTCTGTTCCTCCATCCTGTTTGTTTCAAAATGGCAATAAGGGAAACAATTTGCCATGGGCTCCAGGTGCCCCTGGTTGTGGGATTCCTTGTGTCACATCAGAGAAACGGAGTAGAGACACCCTTTTCCATGAACAATTCTGAGCAGCATTAACATTGTTCAATTCTCACAAACAACAGTGTCTGTCGCTTTTCTTTGTTCAATACCCTGAAGTCCTGGCAGCTCAGTGGCCAACTTGTTTACCAGATCAGAGCATCTGACACTGTCCCAGATGCCCCGAGACCCAGAAGGGGGCCCAGTTGTTGCGCTTTGATGCTATCTTGTGATGCTTCCACTGTAACCTGCATCATTCTGCAGGGATAAAATGTTAGCTTAGCTGAGATCATGCTAACATCACCTTACTGGCTAACATTACTGTTTCCTTCTCAGCACCTGTCCAAAGAGAGAGGTTCTCAAAATTAAGAGATGCTCTTCTGATTCAGTCAGTCTGGAGCTGTTCCTGGGGATCTGCACTGTGATGTATAGTCCATCCCAGGTGACTCAGTCCACATGGTTGATAAACATGTCCTATGGTTTAGCAAGGTTAAGCTGGGTTTTCTACCTAGGTTTTTTGGGGGGGGAGGGAGTTGGGGGGTAATAGGTGGGTGAGGGAAACTAGAGAAACAGCTCCTTTATTTCTTGCATTGAGGAAAGAAACTTTAAGAATATAATATAATTCTATTTAACGAATAGACATATATTTCTTCATCCAAATCTGTGGGCCAGCAACTGTAGGTTCAAAAATTGAATGCAACTTGGATCCCTGTACTCAAGTAACAAGCATAGGCCAAGAAGAACTGCTGTCCTTACTCAGACAGTGCATTGTCCAGTTAGTTCAATTCTCTGTCTGAAAACAGACATCAAGGAACTTTAGGAAGAAGGTCATGGTTTTTCCTTGATGCCAACCTTCCCATGAATATCCTATGTTTCCTAACTGAGCTCAGGGCCAATAGTCCATGAAGGTACCACTTGATATCAGGGCCCAAAGGCATATGACGGATCATCTAACCCTGCCTCCCCATGTCACAGATTGGGAAATAAAGCCCCGAGAAGTAAAGGGACCTGTGAAAGTTGCTGGTTACTTTGTGACAGAGCTTACAGGAACACCAGGTCTTCCCAGCAGTTGCTTTCCTCATTTTATATTACTTGGAGTGAGGCTGTCCATTAGTTCATTCATCCACCCACCCACCCATTCATTCTACAGGTATTCAGTAAGGCCCTACCATGTGCCAGACACTAGGATATTCAGTGAGGATGCAGAGTTGAGTAAGATCCTCTTTCTGTCCTTTATAGTCTAGTGGTGATTGAGATCAGAAAACAGGATACATTAAGCCATTGTCATCCACACAGCTCCTGTAGGTGTTAAGGGAAATCCCTTCATTGTTTCCTGGCATGATTTTCAGATTTAGGTCATATCCTCCCTGACATCTTATTTCACTGTCTGACCAACCTGGATGGTTTTTATCAGGCCTCCCGTTGAGACCTCTCTGCCACTGTTTCTAGAAAGGCGCAACAAGCAGTATAAAGTACTTCAGGGGTGGTCCGTGATTTGACACAGGGGAGAGGTTTTCTTCTTTCCTGCTTCCCTTAAGACGACAACCTTTGGATCTGCAGCAACTCTTCGGAACCATGATTCTCAGACTGTCTTCTGGTTCCCAAGAGACCCAACAGGTGATGACCCCAGATACAGCTTGGATTTCTCTTTCCCTCCGAGCCTCGCCTCTCCTTGTCATGCATGAGAGCGCTCGGATTCTCCATTCACACAGCCTCTCAAGGCAGTTTTAGAGTTCATTTCTCTTTAGTTAGCATTTTATAAACAAAAGATCTTATTTCCAATTAATTTTGAAAAATCTTACAATTAAGTTTGAAAATTTTACTAGGGTTCCCCCTGCCTTCATCCCCTTAGCCGACTTAAATTACAAGAGAGAATGAAGGGCGAGTTTTGATTCGTGACCCTGGTGAAATAGCTTTCTTCGGACCAGCCGCTCTCCTCAGCAGCTGACTTTGTTAATGAGTTCATCCTCTGGCTTAACTCCTTAGCCAAGGCAAATCCGAGCTAGCAAATTGCATTTTATGGCAATAAAACTAAAATTTTAGCTCACAGCAGTCACAGTACCCTGAAAGAGCTCACATTTGTATTAAAAGTAAAATGTCAATAGCTCAGAAAAACAAGTTATCAGGCTCACAATATACCATTTCTTGCCACCTTCCAGGGTACTAAGTTTTTTTTGCCCATTTGTATGTTACTTAGTAGTTTCCAAAAAGGTGCCTAATTTGTCACCCAATTAGAAGATATGCTTTTTTTTTAGAACTGAAACTACATCTCTTATTTTCTCTCAATAAAAAGACCACTAATATATTGTTTTTGGACACAGTGGATGCATAATAAATGCAATTTCACTAATGGTCCATTTTGTCCTTAAATCCTAATAGCATCAGTCATTCATTTAATTGCTGAGTGACTCTCATGTGCCTAGCCCCGGGCTATGTGTTAGGCATAAATCGGATGTGTTTGAACAATCCCTGTACTCAAGGATTTTGAAACCTCACTGAAAAGGGAAACACACATGAAATAATTGGGATAATAGATTTGGAAGGACCTTGAAGTCTAATTAGTCCGGTTGCCTTGCAGCAGATATTCCTGCTGTTCACCAGTGTGTTTGGCGGCTCTTCCTCGGGGCCCAGGGACACTGCATTTCTTGATCCTTTGAACTTCAGGTGCGTTGTGTCACTTGCTTTGGTGAAAGAATGTGAATGAAAGATGGTGTGTCACGTACTGACGGAAGCATTTAAGAGCTCAGGGCGATTCTCTGTTTTCCTTCTTTTCCTGATATGGACCCCGCGGTTGTCTTGATCTGCTACAACAGCATCTCTCAGACTGGGTGGCTTCTGCACACAGAAACTTACTTCTTACCGTTCTGGAGGCCCAAAGTCCAAGATCAGGCTGCCAGCACAGCTGGGTGAGGGCCCTCTTTAAGGTCCCAGGATTCTGTATCCCCATGTGGCAGAAGGGGCCAGCTACCTCTCTGGAGTCTCTTTTTAAGAGCACTAAGCCCATCATGAGCATGGAACCTAATCTCCTCCCAAAGGCCCACCTCCTGGTACCTTGACCTTGGACGTTAGGTTTTCAACATATGAATTTGGGGTGAGAGACACGAACATTCAGACCACAGCAATGGTGAGAAGGCAGGAAGCGTGAACCACGGAACGTTGAGGCATGGAGGACGGCTGCCCTGGAGCTTTTGTGTAAGCAGGAAAACCAATGTTTCTTGTTTTAGGCCCTGAGATTTTAGGGTTACTTGTTACCACAGTACAACCTAGCCTACCCTGACTAAATCCTTCATGTTATAGATGGGAAAATTTACTAGAATGGTTGAAACTTCTTCACGAAGCACGTCTAACTTGAGGTTCTCTTTTCAAGACATGTATGATTAATCCTAGGGAGGTGATTGTGGCCTTCATTGAGAAGGGTGTTCATGGTGACAGTGATGGGGAGGTCCAGGTCAAGAGAACAAAGGAAGAAAGTGGGCACCTAATTATAACAGCAATAGGCATCTCTTAATATGCATAATTATTGGTGCTAAGCCCTTTATTTGCATTATCTCATTTAATTCTCATGTCACCCCTATGGCAGTAATAAGTATCTCAACCTTCCCTATGTAATGATTACTATTTCCCTTTCTTGAAAAAGTAAACCGAAGCTTAGATAACTTTAAATATCTGAAACTACTTCTATAGCTCTGAGAGTAAGGGGATCCCCCTCCAGGATAAATTCCCTGTCAATCTGGTGAAACCAAAGGAGACCAAGGGCAAGGGAAAGTTGGGAGAAAGTCCTTTATTTCTTACAGCTTGCAGGCTCTCTAGGCAGGCCTGGCTCTGTGCGTCTCCCCTGGCCACGACTCGCCTTCTCCTTCTCTGCCCACCCCTTCCAGTAGGGACTCCATGGGCAGGTCCCCAGCAACTGGCAAAGGCCAGGCCATTTACGTACCAGGGATGTAATGGCCATTTTCTCTGCAACCCGTACCCCTATCAACCGCAGGCTCTCGGCGGTAAACGTCTATCAGTATGTAAATGGACCAAGGCTTTGACGGAGATTCTGGAAATTCTGCCATTTACCCCACAACTTCTTTGGTAGATTTCTTCCCATCTTCTTCCGGGACTGAAAAGAAAAGATGTGTCTCTTATTCTGAAGACTCATGCCTTATATATGTATACAGAACCAAAATAACTACACCCTGCTTTGCCTTAAGGTTATTTAACTGTTTTCACCTCTAACACCCGGTTGCAGAGACTTCCCTGGAGGAGTCCCCAACTGCCATCCTGGGTGCCAAATTCAGTGGATGAAATAGCCCTGATCTTACTGCTTGGTCCTACTGACCTGGGCTGGCTTTGACTTCGGCATCTAAGGCTCTCTTCTTTCTGGATTCTCCTTACTCCTTTATTATTCTTTTTTGATCCACTTTGTGGATTCCTCTTGCTCCACTGGCCCTTTAAGTGGTGGCTCCATGTTTGTTTGTGTCTTTAGTCCTTATTCTTGTCCCTCTCCATGCACTGAGGGCAACTTCATCTGCTCCTGTGCCTTCATTAATGACATGTTGATACATTACATCCTCCAGATCTAAAGCTCTGGTGAAGTTCTCTCTCAAGAATTTCATAGATATGTATTCTTCCCCTTTATTCATACATTATGAAGTCCCCTTAAAATAAACAGGTAAAGAACTAAATTAATTCCTCATCACCCCAAACCTTTTCCTTCCCTAACTCCTTGTCTCCATAAATGACCAACTACCCACTCCCTCAAACTACAAGCCTGCAAGCCTATTTTCTTCCTTTTTCTCCATAATTAGACTCTACAGCTTGAACCAACCATCTAAATAGCTCTCAATTTCTACATCCATTTTGCCATCCCTGACACTGGTTGAATCTAAAGCCTTGTCATTCTCATCTTAACTAGATCAAATCCTTAATCCCAGGAAGACTTCCTCTAAATCATTCTTCACACTTCAGCCAGAATAATCTGTCTAAATTACAGTGTGCTCAGTCATTCTACAATGTTCAAAGATGCTTCATCACATTTTAGATGAAAGCTAGTGCCTTCACAGATACACACGATCTTTTATGACCTGATCTATGCTCGGATCTCCAGCCTTTATGCTGCTACTCCTTTCCTATCCTTACCTTCCGAGCCAAGTCAAAGATGTGCTGGCCTGGGCACGAGCTGCAGTGTCTCTCCCCTTCCTGACATGGCCTCCTCTGCCTGAATTAGCCCTTACTCTTCCCAGTGGCTTCCTCTGGGATTTTGGGCCTGGCAGCAAGTCCCAGCTCCAGAGCTGCCTCCCTAGGGGCTCCCACGGCCATCGCTGTGCAGCCCCTTGAGTACCCATGCTCCCAGCACATCGCACAGAGATCGTCCTGTCCTAGGTGAAGGTAAAGATTATGTCATGGTCTTCTCTGTAGCCCAGTGACTAAACACAGGAGATACTCAGTAAATATTGTTAAATGAATTTGTGATAGAGTATATGATAAATACAGTGGAAAATTAGTTGCAAAATTATATTCAGAAAGTACTCAAAATTATATTAAAACTTAGTTGCTGAGAAATTATTTGAAAACTTGGTTGGCTTTTCCCTCTACAATGTAAGAGAATGGGTTTCTTCACACGAAGATCTGAGCACAACTAAAGAATAGAAGAGGACCAAAGATGGAGCAATCTTGTGTTGAGGAGAAGACAGGGAACCGTTCTTCTAGTATTTCTCCCAATTATATATTTTCCCAATATTTTTACACTTGTGGTACAAAAGATCAAGGTAAAATTATAGAATACATATTTAAGGTATTCAACCTGGTTACACTAATAACTAAGTTACACTTCTCATCTCAAATTTATTTAAAAGACCATCAGACTACCTACATTTCACAGTAGATAGAGGATTAAGATTTAGAAATAACACGCAAAAATAGAGTTTAGGATGTTGTCAAAATTTAGAGAATACCCACCCTAGACAGAGCCCTGCAGGTAGGAAAGAAACACTTAGGAAACAAAAGAACTTTTTCTTTTCTTTTTTTACTTTGCTTGCCTTGTTTGTAGCTTAGAAGTTGCTTCTGAACCACAGGGATGTATAAAGATAGCTTGATCTTTGAGGATTACCGGTATGTCTAAAATGTAGGCTAAATAATTCAACTTGTTTTCTGGATGAGTGGAGCACACCAAATCATCAGTAGTTTTATGAAAATAAAAGGACTAGATGTACTTCTGTTTAATAAGGATACATTAGATTGAAGCCCATATCTGTTTTTTTGTGTGTGTGTGTGTATGATAGTACCGTAAATTCTTTTTTCATTTTCTCAAACTCATTAACTTCATTCTCCGTTGCTTCATTATTTTCAGAACTGTCTTCTGTAGCTACATTTTTTTCCTAACCCACTCATCTGTCAGCTGTTACAGTGTTTTTAATTATATTTTTCCAATATTTCTTTCCTTGTCATCATTTATTTTTAATTTACGTGCATATATTATTTTTATGATGAAGCCCAAGAATAACTGCACATTATATGTAATGTATAGTTACCAGACTTTTTACAGGCCTTTGCCTCTTGTGTCTCACAATGAAACTGCAATTCTTCTACTCTTCCCAGATTTACGCAGAGAAGAGGCCATTAGGAAAAACTTGGACCCATGTTGGTAGGCTCTAAAGGGTGGACCTCAGTCACCGCACACATGATCTATTTTGATTTTGAGTTTTTGTTTTCATCACCACGCTGAGCAGCAGGGCACTTTCTCATCCATTTAGAGGGTGAAACATTAGTAGCCAACTCCCTTCGAGGTCTTATCTCCAACAAACTAATCCCCTGGCAGCACCCTAGGTGAGGAGAAGTATGATGGAGACTGGAGAGGGATTTGGAAAGCGAGTCACAGAGAAAACGAGTATTCTGAGAGGAGTAACTCAGTCACCTGTACCGGGACTCAGGTTGCATCTCAGGCTCCAGGTATTTATGTTCTTTGTGATTCTTTGCATGAGTATTATTGGTACACTGGCTTCACCCATGGATGGATGTTCTCGGGGCTTCATCCCAGGGAACAAAGGAAAGCAAAATACAAAATAATGCCAGGTAACATTTACTGAGTGTTTACTATGTACCAAGCACCAGGTTGAATACCTTAAATATGTATTCTATAATTTTACCTTGATCTTTTGTACCACAAGTGTAAAAATATTGGGAAAATATATAATTGGGAGAAATACTAGAAGAACTGTTCCCTGTCTTCTCCCCAATTCCTCGACACAAGATTGCTCCATCTTTGGTCCTCTTCTATTCTTTAGTTGCACTCAGATCCTCATTGAGTTCAGCTAGTCTTCTGGCTTTGAGAAAGAAGTACACGCTGACAAGCTCCCAAATTTGTATTTCAGTCCAGATCTCTTTCATGAATTCCAAACTCATGTCTCCAGTTGCCTTCCTGACATCTCCCCTTGGATGCTAGGTAGATATCTCAACTTCATATCCTCAGACTAAGCAGGTCTTTGGCCACAGTCATGACCCTCCCACAGTCCTCCACTTCCAGTTGATGGCAACTTCATTCCCTCACTTGTTCAGGCCAGAATCCTGTGAGTCTTTTTGACTCTCCCTTTCACGCCAATGCAATCTGTTAGCTCCCCCTTCAAAACCTATTCAGAATCTGACGCTTTCTCCTACCACTCCTATGAAACCAGACTGGTCTTGACCCTCATTCTGTCTCATCTGAATTACTGTCATAATCTCGTAATTGGTTTCTCTGTTTCCAACCCCACCTATTTATAGAGCAGTGAAAGTGATCATTTTAAAATATAAGTCAGATCATGACAATCCTCTGTTGAAGACCTTGCTTTGGCCCTAATTTGACCTAGAGGAAAAGCCTGAGTTTTATAATGGGCTGTGGGACCCTGTGTGATCTGAGTCTCCCTCCAAAAATGTCTTGAGAGGAGACTATCTTTTCTCCCCTTCTTCTTACTCCTCCTCCTCCTCCCGCTCCCAGATTCTCATCTTCATCGTACTCCATTGTTGACTTACTCTATTACACAAGTAGAACAGAATGGAATTCAGTATTTGGCAGTATCTATGGAATGAAGCTAGGATTCTCTCTTTGGCCAAACGACTTTCCATTCAGTCACAAAAGCAAGAGATGTGAAACTCATCCTTAACTACACCCTCTGCATTTTCCCTGTCCTCAGTTAATCCCAAGCCTGCTTCTTCCTGTCCATCCCCACCACTGCGCCCTGAGTGCAAGCCCTTTTCGTCTCCCACCTACATCACTGCAGTGATGCACCGGGAGCGGTTCCCTTTCTGAGGCCCTTCCCTCCATCTACTCATCCTGCCACCAAAGTTATAGTTCTAAAAGGCAAACCAGACATCATTTTTGGCTTAAACATCCCCATTATTTTCCCTTTATTTTAGCGTCATTTTTTAACCCTTTTGGATCAAGAATCCTTGGAAGTCTGGCAATATATACGAACTTCCCAGGAAACTACTGAAACTATCCAGGGAACCATTCAGCTTTGAGGGATTCGACATTAACAAACCTTGGGCCATAGAGAGTTCACCAAATTTCTTCAGTCTCTGGCCCATGACCGTCAGCAGCTTTATGCCCCACGACTACCTTTGCTCTTCTAGACTTTTCTCAAGGGAAGCGTTTCCTAATCTCCTCAGGAAGTTCCTTTTTTCTCTTCTCTGCCTCCAAAGCATATATACAATTATCACACTAGACTTTAAGTATTTTAAACACTTTCTCCCCCTAGCACTCTCAATCCTTTGAAGAAAGGAATAATACCTATATTTCAGTTTTTGTCTCAGTCCTACCACAGACCCTGAGGCATAGTTGATACTCAATAAGTATTAAATGAGTAACTACATCAAGGGTTTAAAATAAAAAAAGGAGGGACAGTGATTTCCCTGTTAGATCGACCCATCCTGGCTTCTTCAATCCTTTCTGATATCAACCAAAAAAAGAGACAGCTCAAGTGCACCAAATTACAATGTGATGGTAATTGCACATAATGGAGGTAAGTTTTCCCTTAATTCCAAGCTTTGGCGTTAGAGTTCTTCTAGTTGATCTTTCCATTTCTTACTTCCAGGACTGGGATGAGTTTTGGATGAGCTGTTGGTGGCTCTTTTGATCTCTGGAAAAATTAAGTTCTGTCCACTTTTGACCTCTCTTGGCCCAAACATATTACTAGGAGAGCAAGTTCCATGAACAACACAAGTGCTTCCCAAGTCTTTAACTCTAGGTTTGCACGGTCTCTTCTCTCTAGTCCATAGCTGGAAAGCAGAAAACAGTTATTTCTCATGGAATGGTTCATGGATTGCCTGCATTGGAACTGCCTTGGGAACTTTCAAGGTATAGATTCTGGGCCCCACCTCAAACCTAATGAGTAATACTTTAGGGAGACAGGAAGATACTCCACATTTTACAGCTTTCTCAGGGGATTCTCCATACACTAAAATTTGGGAACCATTGATCTAGAATTCATTTCCATTCTCTTTTTGTTGCATGTATGCTGGATGTGCAATTCTTCTTTCTCTTTTCGACTCCCTTTCATTAGGACTGTCCCTTACATTCACAATGACTGGTGAATACATGTTTTTGTTTGTTTCCATAAGCAACAACAGGTTTAGGAGGAGGAGGCTGAACTCAGATCTCTTCTGCCATGTACTTGCTGTGTGAGGTTGCTTATCCTCTTAACCTCATTTTATTAAATCTAGAGAGGACTACCTCACAAGATTGTTCTGAGAATTTAATGAGATAATGTATGTAAATTACATATTTAGAGTGGTTCACATCCCAAAGTGTTTAGTAAATGGTAGTTATTAATAGCAGTAATAATAAACAACCTTGAAATTTGCCATTATCCCCAAAATATATAAATTTATATCTTATGTGTATGTTTGCATGTAGATGCATGTAGATGTGTCCACATGATGAATAATATCTAATTAATATAATAACATTTTATTAATCATTAATATGTAATATAACATTATTGTATTAATGTAACTATGATAATATATATTCATACAAGAGGCTTCTAATTTGTAGATCATTTGATTCTCCTTATCTATTTATTCAGTTTGTCCCATCATCTGACTCCTGTCTGTCTGTCTAGCATGTTGACTATTAGGCTTAGTTCCTAAGTGGAGATAATTGAAAATCAAATTTTATTCAGCGCTTAGAAAATTGCTTCATTCTATCAGGAAATTTTTAAGTACTCAGATGAATCACTATGAAGACTAATTTTGAAAACCACATCTGATCAGCGATACAGTTATGCTTGATAGCTCTGCTATTCCCGAAAGAATCTTAACAAAATATTTTCAAAAAGGAACACTTTGAAGGAAGAAAAGATTAAGGAGGGAGACAAACTTGGGGGAAACAACCATGCTTAATAAGAACTGTTCATAAGGTTTCTCATTCATTAGACAAGTTTATGAACTGTGAGCCATGTTCAGTGAAGCCTCTTTATCAACTACAACCAAACTGAGATTCTGGAAAGATCTCTTCAATAATGTGAAGAAAATGGTTCAAAGAGATTCTCAGATTTTTCTATAGAAAAAAAAAAGTAAAGCCTTATAAATTTAAGTTAGACTTCTCTCTCCTGAGCTACAATTTGTCATGATCACAGCCACCCTGATGTCACCTAGCATTTCTCTAGGTCAGAAATCTCTAGGTGAGAGGGAAACTGCAACAGGAATTCTCATTTTTTAGTTTGAAATTTTCAGCAGGGAGATCATCAGATAAGACTGTCGCCGTACCTACCTGAGGACTTTCAGGGGACTGACTAGAACAACACAAAGAACTCTGGTATCCGGGATGTTCTAAGTGAGCCTGTGCCACCCAGCCTCCAATACGGATTTGTCCCTTTCCCGACAGCCTCCATCTTTAGTTCTTCACATGCAGGATCCCAAAAGGATGGACTCTAACGCGGGTTGGTGTGTGCGGGCGGTGAAGAGCAGGACATTCAGGGAGAGTGTGAGGAGACAGAAGCATTTGTTAACTGGGAGACCAGCTTTCCAGAGGGTGCTCTAAACCAGGAGGGAGCAGGGGAAGTGAGTCTGGAGAGGAGGGAGCCCTGTCCCATCCCGGGATAAGAATACAGAAACAGCCACCAGACGGTCACAGAATTATGTAGCTTCTGGGAAAGCTTCTCCAGAACCTCTTCTCAGCTCTTTTTCTACGGATGAGCCATTTCACATTTTCATTTCCTTCCCTCTCCATCTCAGCTCTACAATCTGTAGCTTCAGCCCCCCCCTTAGACCCTTGTAAAAACAACCATCCATCTGGCTAATTTTCTTCCCTGCGCAGTGTCCAGGACTCTAACCACCGGTGAAGAGAATCGCGACCAGGCAGTCTGCGGTCACTATAAATTCATGGGATGTAAATTCAAAGATGCTGGGCAATCATAATTTTTCCTACTCACTGCTTTGTCCTGTTCTGCAGAGCAACTCTATCATACCTCCCAAATCTCTAAATCCATGTCCCCGCAGCCTCTCTCTACACTCTTAGCAAAGAATCCCCTATTTTCCTGGAAATGTGGACATTATTGGATGGGAACACATTTGCTTTCTGCTTCCAGTCCTGAAAACTGACCCACCCTACCCACCTCGTCCCCTTCACTCCTCATATTTGGAAAGGGATACTTCCAGATTGCATGACTTCTGTTCTATCAGTTTTCTGTTCTCTGCCCAATCTCTTCAGCTGCTTCCTCCCATGGTTCTTTCTGTTCGTCAAACATCTCTCACTTCACCTTAACTGCTCTGTCCACTCCCATCCTTTCAACCATGCATCTTAAAAGAACTGTTGTATTTGCTGTTTTTACCTCCCTTCCTTCCCCTCCCACCATCCACCAAATGGGTTTGGTTCCTCCCTAGTCATTAATTCCAGTGGCCATTTTTCAGTTCTTACCTGGCATGACCTCATCACTCTGCCCCATGAAATTCTTCACATTTTACTCCTAATGTCCCAGCCCTGCTCTTCTAACTCTCCTAACCAGGCCCCTCTTCCACTGTCCTTCCCTTAAATCGTGCGGTTGGATGGTGTTCGATATTTGCATTGTTAGATATTGTCAACTATGATTTAGGGCCTTTGGTGTTATTTGTATTTTTCTAAATTATTTTTGAGAGGTCTTTTAAGTTTTGAAGTTATCAAAACTTTATAACGTTTGTCACAGCCATTGCAAACATCCCCAAATTTGCATTTGCCTTTGAAGTATTAACAAAGTTTTAATTTTATGTAGCGAAATCTGTTGGTCCTTCCCTTAATAGTTTCCGTTTTCAGTGTCATGTTTAGAAGGGTCTTATCCACACTAATATTAAATATTGATGTCTTTTTAAAAATAAAACAACTGTTTGGAGCAGTTTTAGGTTCACAGCAAAATTGGGGGAAGGTATGAAGATTTCCCATATATCCCCTCCTCCACACATGCACAGCCTCCCGATTATCAGCATCCCCACCAGCGTGGTATACTTGTTACAACCCACGACCTACATGGATGCAGCATTATCACCCAAAGTCCCTGGTACATTAGGGTTCACTCTTTCTGTTGTACATTCTGTGGGTTTGGAAAAATGTATGGTGATGTATATCCATCATTATGGTATCATACAGAATATTCTCACTATCCTAAAATATCCTCTGCACTCCACCTATTCATGCTTCCCCATACCTCCAACCCCTGGCAACTCTGACCTTATTACGGTCTCCATGGTTTAGCCTTTTCCAGATTGTCATGTAGTTGGAATTATGTCAGTAGATAGTCTTTTCAGACTGGCTTCCTTTACTTAGTAACATGCATGTAAGTTTTCTTCATATCTTTTCATGGCTGGACAGCTCATTTCTTTTCAGCATTGAGAAATATTTCATTGTCTGGATGTATCACAGTTTAATCCATTCACCTGCTGAAGAATTTGGTTGCTTCTGAGTTTTGGCAATTATGAATAAAGCTGCTATACACACCTGGGTGCAGGGTTTTGTGTGGACGCAAGTGTTCAGCTCCTAGGGGTGAGAAGAATGTTTACTGGACAACGTAAGAGTGTGTTTAGTGCTGCAAGAAACTGCAAACTGTCTTCAGAGTGGCTACACCCTTGTGCATATCCACCAGCAATAAATGAGCGCTTCTGTAACTCCACATCCTTGTCAGCATTTGGTGTTGATCTGGGCTCTCGTTTTTGTTCATTCTAATAGATGGGTAATGGTTCTCTTTTTCCTTAGTAGTTTTGTGGTTTAATTTTTGAGGTTTAAATCTTTAATTACTCCGAAGTTTATTTCACTGGAAGTTAATTATAGCATGAAGAAAAGAGCTAATTTTAATTTTTTTCCAAATGGTAAGCCCCTTGCCCCCAAAAAACTCACTGCATAATCCTTTTCCAGAGATATTTTAAATGTCACCTTTTTTGTTCTATCAATTCCTTATGATATTTGAATCTTTTGCTCAGCCTCCCTGTCTGTTGTGCTCATGTGCCCTGTTTCTAGACCTGTGCCTTAGCACTTTTAATATTGTGGATTTACAATGCATTTCAGTAACATAGGGAAAATAGACTTCTCAAGCTTTTTTATTGACTGTTTTTATGTTTTCATTTTCTCAGATGAACTACAAAAGCATTTTGTCAAATTATAAGGAGTAATCTACTATTCATATTCTGACCATAATTTGTGAAATTCATAAATTAACATGGAAACTGTAGACAACTGTGTACTTCCAGGCCTTTTCTTTGAAATATTATGTCTCTCTTTTTTGATTACCAGGAAATAATTAAACTATTCTACCTACAGGTCTCATATTTTTTGTTAATTTCCCTCTTAGGTAAATTATATTTTTGATTCTGATTGCTATTCTGAATGGGATTTTTGTTTTCCATTATATTTTTATACAGACATAAATACTTTATGGGATTATCTTGATTCCAGGTATTTTGCAAATAATTTTGCAGTTTATTCCATAGGAATTTTAAAGGTATTTCAGTACATAATACTAAATATAACATCACAAATAAATAACAGCTCTTTCCAATAACACACATTTTTAATTTTTTTATCTGACTGCAATGTAAACAAATTCAGAAAAAAAGTTAAGACGAATGGAGATTTTTCCTGTATTTACCTTAAACATCTCTGATTTTATTATTAGGAGCTATATTGTCTGTTTACTAAACAGGTTTTATATATATATATTTCCTTCCGTGCACCTAGAATGTTTCTGGAAGGATAATGGGAAACCAGTAATGGTGACTGCGTCTGGGAAGGAGTTTGATTGATGGGACAGATAAGTAAGAATTTACTCAGTGGATATAATTTTGTGTCTTTTGAATTTTACATTTACATATATAACCCATTCAAAACAGAAATAATAGAATTAGCCAATCAAAGCAACGTTCGTTATCTTATTTAGAAAGTATTTATTTTTAATTTGTAAGGCTTTAAAATAAATAATCAACCGTGGGTGGCAAATTAAACATGTGTTTCTTTTTATATATATTTATTGGCCTGATCATATGATTTTTTTATTTGATCTTTGGTATATTATATCTAAACTATGTCTAATTTTAAGCCATCTTCATCTGTTGTGGTATTTTAGTCTTTTTTTCTGATGAGGTAAAATTAGTATTTTATTTAGCATCTTTGTATCCATGGTTAAATTAGATTATTTTGTAGTTGAGGGAGTTGTGATGTTTTAGTCAGGTTTTGATGTCAGTATTATAAAACAAATTGACAGGCCCCCCATAGTTTTCTATACTCAAAAGTTTATTTAGCATGGAATTTCCCCAGTGCTTAAAAAATTGAAAGAAATCATCTGTAAAACCACCTGGTTCTAAAGCTTCTTTTAGGAGAAATATTCTGGTAAGATCTTCAAATTTTTATTGCTATGATTCTATTAAGTTTTTCAACGAAACAGATATGCCTTGCTTTTTCTTATGAAATATTGGTTTGAAAGACACCTGCTAAGTGTAGGGTGGGTATGATTTTAGATCACGTCTAGACCACACTGTGATTACAAATGATAAAAATCATTAAGAAATAAATGTATTAACATAAAAAATTTACTTCTAGAGTTAAAAACCACAACATTTTTTCATAAGTCACCAAATCTTGCTTTCATCAAAATGGAAACATGTATTTGTATTTGGTAAAATAATCTGAATTTTTTACTTAACTCAAATGGTTCCATGTGTTCATTGATAACATAAGCCAACTCTTAAAAATATTTGATTTTCTACTCAGAGTCCATACTGGTAGGAACTGAAATGAGAAATTTATCTTCCTCTAGAGAACAAATCTCTATAACTCAACCGTATCTCTGCCACTCATGAATCACGAAGTCTTGGCTTTACTTGTGGGATAAATATATCTGTTATGTATACCTTCTTGTCCTTTTTGTATAACTATATATTTCTTTCTTTGCATCCACTTTTATTTATATGCACCCCACCTCTGATACTCACAGTGGAGACTTAGCTTGGAGCAGATCAATGAAACCCACCAGTATTCTTTTCTGCTGTATAATACCGCTCAATCAAAACAGCAGATTTGCTGGGCTCTTTACCGTATTTTCATCCACGTAGAGGCCTGAGCTGGAAAAGGGAGTGAGGTGAACATTTGATCAAGACAACAAGCACCAGTGGATTCCCGCTGCTAGCTGGAGCATGCGCCTGATGGCATGTGTTTGGTGTCATTCTGATGTAGATTCTGACAGAGGCCAATTTATGGTCCAATTTATGTCTTGACTCGCTTACGGAGGCCAAGCAAGCTATAAAATGTAATAAGAATTTCTTCAATCAATGTCCAGAGGAAAAACAAATCACTCAGTCACTGACACCATACTGCATCGGCACTCCAGTAAAGTTCTCACAAGTGTGTGACATGCCCCCAAGCTGCCCAGAGCACGGAGACTCAAAACCCGCTGTGGCAAAGCCACCTCCTAATGGCGCAGCTCCTAAGCTTCCTGGCTGTTAACAGTCATCAGCTTTCTTTTTCCTTTATTCTACTAGTACTTCCATTTGGGAGAGGAAAATTAAATAAATGAATTTCTACCCTCTTTCCTAATGAGATTTCACTTTCAGACTTATTTCCCACTTCCTTGCTGTGAACCCCTCTATTCCTTTTCTCCCTTCCTACCAGTCCCCTTTTACAGAGAAAGCTGTTTATTTGTCCCTTGGCAGGTCATTCCATCTCAGGCTCCTAGTGAGATCACAGATCAGTCTCTGATCACAGTTTCTACCCAGCCAGTCGTGGGCTCCTGTATTTTCCCTCTGTCTCTTCTTTTAGATGTTTTCCAATCAGATACATGCCTTTAAGCATTGTTTCAAGTAGGTGCATGGAAGGGTTTCAGAGAAGAAATATGGGTGAAGCCATTATCCATGAGGTCTATTTAATTGTTTCTGATTTGTTCCTTTCAGATCCTGTTTTAAGATGGTTACAGTGTAACACGCTCATGCACACTCTTAATAAAAAGTGTAAGAGCACCATTGTGCTCTATTTCCAATGTGGCTTCATATAT
>JAQQAC010015530.1:6953269-7021812 GCA_029783875.1 Phataginus tricuspis | reverse complement strand
GGCTGACCTGAGGCGCTTTATATTTGAAAGTGTTTGCCTTCATAACATTAGGAAAGGTATAGGGCAGGGCAGGAAAACAGAGCACATTTTTAAAAGAGGTACTTTTTCCTCTTTTTATAAAAGAATAGGGGAAGAGTTAAGGGGACATAAAATGCTGAAAGGCGTTATGGTGTGCTGCACCAAGGACTGGGGGCAGCCCAGGGTCACGCAGCCGTGCTGGCACGTGGCACATGGTTGGTACTAAGTCCTCCTGACTTAGCAGTGCTTCTGCGGAAGTCCAGGCTATGGCACAAGAAAAAGATTCATGCAGTAATTATCATTACTGTTTGGTAGCATATCTAATATAGTCCTAAAGAAGGGATAAGGCTGTACCCACTCAGGGCAGATTGTGGCCACGTGCTCAAGGAAGCAGTGGTCTCTTGCATTCCTTGGCTTTGTCTCTGAAACCTTCCCTGGACCCAAAAATTCAAAATCAATCACTCCTCCTCCTGTTCAGGCAGCAATTTAACTGCAATCTTCTGTTGTCAGGGAGAGTCCAGATGTTGTGCAGGCCAAACTAATACAATGGGGTGGACTTAAACAAAATACAAAGAGATACCCAAAAGTGATTATTTATTGAGAATGAGAAAAGAAACCACAACTTCTCAGAGCCCTGGTGATCGGGAATCCTTTCTCTTGAGGCCTCTTTAGGCATTTCACTAGGCGGGTTTACGTAAAAGTGATTCCTGGAGGCCACCGGGCCTCCCCGCCTCACCTGGAATCTCTATCGGTACCAGCAATTCCCAGGACTCTTGGGGCTGGTGCAGGGAGCAATTATCAGAATGTAAGCTCTGTCTTTCATATTGTTGATTCCAACAATCTCTCCTTCCAGATTGTAAGGCGGAGCCCTGTGCCTCTTCTGCCCACTGCAGGTCCATATGGAGTCGCGTTCTGAGCTGTGCCACGTTCATTTCTGTGCAGTAATTTTTCTGATTATAAAGGTATCCCGTGTGTTCATGTGTGGGGAAGCTGAGGTTCCTATGGCCAGGATGCTCACTGGACTGAAACCACCTGATGATGTAACTGGCCTGTTGCTAGGCTACCGCTTCCACACCTTTAGGCAATAAGCTATTATTGTGCTATACAGAGAGCTCGGCCCAGTGCTCTGGGCGGAGGCAGAGAAACTAGTGCTCGACCTGCCGCCGGGAGAACAAGCCGGGTAATAAACCCTTTCACCCCAGAGAAATGTTCTACTGTCATTTCTTTGGTCACACTGAATCCATAGCGAACTTGCTGGGGGCTGAAACCCATTGGTAAGACATCATGAACTCAGAAAGTGATTTAAAGAGGAGATTTAAAATATTTGTAATGTCATTGATTACATGTTGTGTTTCCTTCTGGTATTTTTATTGCATATATAATCATATGTATCATTTCATTTAAAGTACACTAGCTTTTCACCTTTATCATTTTCTGATTTCCTGTGCCATGAAGAGTATTTTGATCAAGCATGATTTTTAATGGTGAACAACCTCACATTATAGAGATGTGCCATATTTTGTGTCCATTCCCTGAACGTGACCCCATGCACTGTACCCTATGTAGGACCTTTTTTCAGTCAATAAACACAAGACCCTACAAAATCCTTCTAATGTTATTCGTCTTCCCAATTTATTTGTTGGCCTTTGAGTTGGAGATAATACAGAAAGCTGGGAGCTGGGCTTTAGCTAAGTGAAGACAAGGGAGGGATAGTGGGTGAAAATAACTTGCTATTAAACAAAACACAAATTCCCACAAAACAAAATTATCTATACCAAATAGTCTATTAAACCTATTAAATACAAATTAAGTAGCAGTCTCTTTCTCTATTCTTACAACCCTACCAAAATGTTAGGCACAAATTTGGTAGACATACAGATAAATAAGTAGATAAAAAGGACAATAGATTCCATTAAAATAGCACCCTGAGAAATAGTTTTCCCACTTAATTAGAATGACGGCCAAGGGAGAGATTTAGAGGAGAGCATTTCAATGACTCTAAACAAATGAATAAATGGCTCACTTAATTCATTTCAATGTCTGGCCTGGTGGTACCCAAAAGTCTATTCAAAAGAATGTCCCATTGTATTGCCCCAGGGCTTGCTTCTTTCTGCCCTGCTCTGAATATATACAGATGTTTAAAATTCATACCTGATACAAAACCATCTACACAGATCATGTTAAATATCTAGGGTTCTACTTTGGAGTTCCAGGATGCTGACCAACACCACCAGAAAAGCATGATCTGACTTTAAAGAAGTCTGTCTTGGGTTATAGGATATCTCCCTAAGCAGGAAGAGTTCTAAAAATGTTTCAGGATAAAGCCTTCATTTGTGACTAAGGTAAGGAAAAGACTCAGACTTGGATTGCACAAATATTTTTGGAGCTTGTAGATTGTGCCAAAGATCGAATAGTATAGTTTTACATTCTTCATCTTATTTAATTCTCAAAAGAATCCTTTGAATGAAGGTTCTTAAACTCACTTTTATGGGTAAAGATAGTGAGACTCCAAGATATTTAGTGATGAGCCTATAGCCCTCATCTGTTCACTCATCCATTCATCCAGGAAAATTTGTGAGTGCCTACTCTGTGCCAGGCCCTGCACAAAGCTCTTAGGGTACAGTCCTGAGCCAGTCGTAATCCCTACCTCCAAACTGATTGTTGTCTTGTGTACTAAACAGTGAGGAAACAGGCTAGATGAGTACACGGTGTAGAAAATGCAACAATAGGAATAAAGCAAGTGGTGCCATGGGATCACATAGGAGCAATTTACAGCCTGGGTTCCAGATGGTGGGTTCAGGGAAAGCTTTACAGAGGAGGAAATAATGAAGCTAAGAAAAAGTTGTCCCAACAAAGACTACGAGATCATAGGGAAGAATAGTCACGAGTATTCTAGGCAGAAGGTAGAGCAGATACAGAAGCAGAAGGTGCAGAAGAGGACCTGTGTGTGAAGATCTGAATGTGTTTCAGACGATAAGTGCATGGAATGCAAAATTATAGAGCGATGAGCAGCAAACCCAAAGACGTAAACATTAAGGTTTTATAAGTCAAATTAAAAGATTTACAGTTAATATTAAACCCAAAGGAAAACCCAGACATGGTCAGATTTGTGGTTTAGAAAGAGCACTCTGACTGCTGTCAGAGGAAGTATTATAGGTTATAAAAGTATTAAAATGGAGAAGAGTTAGGAAACCACCAGGTAGTCAAGTAAGAAAAATGATGATGGCCTAACTGAGATATGAGGAGTGGTAGTGGGGGGAGTAGATCTGAGAGTTGTTTATGGGGGGGAATTAACACAAAATAAACTCTCATAGGGGAGTAAGAGAGAGAGGGAGAAAAGCTAAAACCTGGCTGGACAACTGAAGATACCATCCACTACCATTCACTGAGATAATTCAGAGGAGAGAGAGGAAGGCAGGTCTGGTTATGAAAGGAAAGAGCTAAGTTTGAACATGTAAAGTTTGTGGTACCAGTGAATGTTAAACTGGAGATGCTCCAGGTAGTTGGACTTATGAGCCTGAAGGCTGGACCCATGGGTCTAAAAGTCAACTGAACATCAGTGTTAATGGAACCCGCAGATGGAACAGTCCATGGAGGAGAGCAAGCAGGAATGACTGCAGAGGTACAAGGAGAGCCTGAGGGATTCCTCCTGATTTCAGAAACCAGGAGGAAATAAAGGGAATTAAAAGGGAGAAGCTAATTCACAATGTTGTATGCGGTCCAGTAAAATAGGGGCTGACAATTGCCCATTAGCTTTTGCAAATAGGAAGCTCCTGGTGACTTAATCTAAGTCACCTTCATAGGGGTAATGGTAGAAACCAGATTTCTGTGGGTTTAGGAATAAATGGAAGCTGGAGAGAAGATAGAGAGCTAGCTCACTCTACTGAGAAGTCTAAAAGAGGAAAGGAAAAAGACTGAATGCTAGCTAGAGGAGGGATGCGATTTCAAGAGAGGGTTTTGTTACACACAGTTGTGTGTAGATATGGACGTGCTTGTGTGTGCATATGTGCAAGCATAGTGTTTTCTTTCTTCCTCTGTGTGTGTGTGTGTGTGTGTGTGTGTGGTTTTCTCTGCAGAGCTGCTTTGAAATCAGGTCTACCGACTTCTGTTCCAAGACCTTTTGGTTTTACCACCACTACAGAGACTGTGCTATAAATTGGTATAAAAGAATGCTGTAAAGCTGTTCCTAGAACCAAGTGAGCGATTGCCATAACCTAGGCTAAGTAGATATTATTTATCTCATTAATATTAATAAAATTAATAAATACATTCACTACACCATGAAAAACAGATATTCTTACCTAAATGAGTGAGAACGGTGGTCAGGACTAGCAGGCTGAATAAACTTAGCAAGCCGCTCGTTTGGAGGGAGACAGTTAAAAAGGCAGTAACATGACTGACTTTAAACATTCGATATCCTCCCTTGGATTCGGAATCTTTCAAGCAAATTTTAAGAAGGAAGCAGCTTGTCTCAATGGTTGATAATCTTTGAACTGCAGTGAGAACATTTTCATAATATGCTTTTGAAAAAAGGTGTCCTTCTTTTTCCCCTACCATGTGACCTATACAGTAACGACGTAGGAGCTAAAGGGCACTTTGTTGTTTATCAGCATCTCTACCTGAGGATGGGCAGGAGAAGGGGAGAGATCATAAATTTTAAATCTGCCACTTTCATTAATAGTTTAAATACTGAGGGAAAAAGTCTGCAGAAGAAAAAGGTATAAATGATTGCAATAAGAAAGATTTCTACATACTAACTATTCTTATCTGTAATACCACAGAAAACTTAACAGTTGGGTGTAATGAAGCAGAAAGTCGGTTTCATTAGAACAACAATCTAAACAATGTGAACATGGAATTAAAAAAGCAATTTCACATATAATTCACCAAAAAAGATAAAATACTTAGCAATAAATTTGAAAAAAAGGGCAATATTTCCACACTAAAAACATCATTGAAAGAAAATTTAAAAGGCCTAAATAAATGGAAAGCTATCCTATGTTCATAGATTGGAAAAGTGAGTGTTGTCAAGGTGGCAAAACTTTCCAAATTGATCTACAGATTCAATGCAATCGTGCCAGTTGCCTTTAAAACAAAAAATGAGAAGCTGATTCTAACATTCATATGGAAATGCAAGGGCCCCTAAATAGCCAAAACAATCTTGAAAAAGAAAAACAGAACTGGAGAACTTACATGGGCCATACTGACAGTGTGCGACTGTCACAGGACAGACATATACATCAATGCAATAGAATCCGGAGGCAGGAAATGACGCCTTCCATTTATGGTCAGTGGATTCTGCACAAGGATGCAGATGCTTCAGTGGGAGAAGGATTAGTCTTTTCAACAAATAGTGCTGGGACAACTAGATACCTTCATAAAAATGATTGAAGTTGGAATTCTACTTCACACCATACACAAAAATTAACTAAAATGGACCAAAAGCCTAGATATGATATCTAAAACTATGAAATTCCTAGAAGAAAACAGGCTTCTTTGTGGCTACAAATTAGGCAATGGTTTCTTAGATATGACTTCAAAAGCATAAGACACAAAAAGAATAGGTAACTTATACTTCACCAATATTTAAAGCTAAGTGTGCTTCAACAGATACCATTGAGTGAAAAGATAACTGCCAGAACGGGGGAAAACATTTTCAAATCATATAATTGATAAGGGACTATTATCCAGAACATGTAAGGAACTCCTACATATGAACAATAAAAAGACAAGATATCTGAATAGACATTTCTCCAAAAAAGATATGCAAATGGCCAGTTCAATACGTGAAAAGATGCTTGCCATCATTAGCCAACCAATCAAACCCACAGTGAGACACCAGATCACACCCACTAGATGGTTAGAATTAAAATGACAGGCAATAGCAAGTGTTGGCCAGGACGTGGAGACGCTGGAGCTCTCACACACTGCTGGTTGAAAAGCAACCTAGTGCAGCTGCTCTGGAAAACAGTCTGGCAGTTCTTTAAAATGTTAAATATACAATTACCATACAATGTAGCAATTATACTCCTGAGTATATACTCAAGAGAAATGAAAACACATGTCTACCTAAAAACTTGGACCTGAATGCTCGTACAGCACTATTCATAATAGCTCGAAAGTGGAAACAACACAAATGTCCCTCACTTAATTAGTGGGTAAAATGCAATATATTCATATAAGGAAATATTATTCAGTTATAAAAAGGAATGAAATGCTGACACCTTCCACAACCTGGATGAACCTTGAAAACATGCTGAGTGGAAGAAGCCAATCAGAAAAGGTCTCATATTGTATGACTCCACTTCCATGAAATATCCAGAATGAATCATGAATCCACAGAGACAGAAAAGAGCAGAATAGAAGTGACTGCTAATCGGTATGGGATTTCTCTTTATGGTAATGAAATATTTTGGAATTAGATAGTGGTAATGGTTGTACAAGTTTGTGAACATACTAGGTAACAGTGAATTGTATACTTTAAAAGGGTAAATTTTATGTTACGTAAATATCTCAATTTACAAAGAATAAAAGAAAGAAATATCTATAAATAAACAATGACAAAAATCTGAAAAAGACCATAGCTTATCAGCTCTGACAGTATAGCAATTGCTCAGTTCTACTGAACCCCATCCTCAGGGAGGTGAGGATGGACTATTTTCATTTTATTCATGTTTAAGTATTAAGACAAAGGATACATTTTCTACATATACATATATCGATTTTTAGTATGTGCTGCAGTGTCTTGAAATAAAAAAGGACATTTAACATTATTTCTTACAGCTGCCTCAGGAGCAGAAGGCCCAGACCCAGGCGTGCTGTTTATCCATGGCAACTGCCAGGCCAAGTGATGGGGCGCCTGGGAGAGGAAGGGCTGGGCTGGTACGGTGCCTGCCGCAGATGCCTGCCCAGCCAGTTCGCTTTCCCATCTTCACGTTCCCACCCAGCTGTCATTCGGTCTCTGAACTTTGAGGACAGCCTGTCTAGACAGAGCAGTGAGACTTTCTATGAGGCTGGCAGACCATCACCTTTTAAGAAAACCAGCAAATAAAAACAGAAGCAGCCCCAGTACAGTAATTAGAGATTAACCTAACGTGAATCCTCCGTCATGAAACTCAACCTTCAAAGGCACTGGAACAATCCTGAATGAATGAGCAGAGACATCCCCAGAGTGAGATTAACCAGGACCACGGCCACCAGCCCAGTTCTGAGCACAGCACGGGGCCTGGGTGCCTGCGGGCCCAGCCTGGGTGGTGCCAGGGCTGATGATGATGCAGTATTTCAGGCAATACAGGGAGAAAAGAAAAATGAAGTCCCCTGCTGAAACCATCCCAAGGCTTTTGTCATTTACACGTTCACAGTACAGCCAGGAGCCTCCCCACGGTCCCAGTGAGCAGGGCGGCTTGCTTTTGTCACTATGCTTTTCCTCTTCTGGGTGCTTGGACTAAAAACGGGTGGAGAGAGGGTAGGCGAGATGCCCAGGGGCTTGTGCCTCAATCTCCACTCATCTTAGAACGTGTCAGGGAGTGAGGACTCCCCGGTGAAAGGGGGCTTTGTGAGCTGAGGAGGGCCAGGAGAAGCTGATGGCGAGCTGGGCTTTGACGCCAGGCTGCCGGCGCTGGAGTCCTTACTCTGTGTGATTTGATCTCTGTGAACTTTGGTTTCCTCATCGGCAAAGTGACCTAAATTCCTACCTCAAAGAGTTGGAGAATTAAATGAAACAACATGCTTATATTAAATGATAGCTATTATTTTAAACAGCAATGATACAATACTATTATCCTTGCTCATAATCCCTCTATTTTTAATCCTCATATTTCTCCCAACATTTTCCAACTTGGCTTGTACTCAGCTATAACAGGGCCCATCCAGCCATGTTCTTTATATCAACATGACTCGATGAATATTATTATGGTCTGTATTAAACTCCTACAAATCAGACAGAACTGTTTTCACATTCCTGATCCAAATATACACACCAGCTGTGTGACCCTAAGAAAGAGGTTTGATCTTTCCAATCCTTATTTTTTATATATAAATGGAGACTTTAAAAACATAGCTATGTTTAAAATCTTTTGGCAAATACTTGAGAAACAACGAGTAGAAATAAATGCCAGTGTAGTTCACCTCCCCCTCCTCATATATGCTAAATCACTTTTATTCATGTTTCTTGGGTAATTCAAGATCAATTGAGTTATTTTGACCAGCTCAACAGCTGGTAACTGATTTTAACCATGGAAAATTGCACAGATAGGGAAAGTGGCTGAAATATAAAAACTGGTGTTGCCATGGTCTGGAGTATGTGTTAAATAGAGAAAGTATTAGAGTTTAATATCTGCAAAAATCTTGTCTCCAGGTCTCTCTCCCCCTCCTTCTCTCTCCATGTCACTGTCTCTGTCTCTGTTTCCGTCTGTCTGTCTGTCTCTCGCACACACACACCCCTTTTGGCTTTAACTTAGCACTTCTTTCAGCAGCGCTCTCCTTTGCCTTTCATTTCTTTCCATATAAATGTAGAAATAAATTTCTCCAATTTACTGAAAGTATCTCCCGAAGGGACCATGGGAGGCAGGAAATTAAACTGTGGTGCTGAAATCATTTCAGCACTCCTGCTTTACCCCACAAATGTAAATTCAGGGAATTCCACTTGTCAAAGTCCTCTTTGAAGGTTTGAATAATTGGATCCCAATTATTCTTAACCACATTATTCAGGCCTATGTTCAACTTAATATCTAAATAGATTACATTTTTGCCACCTACTAAAATTCCCCAAAGTGAATATTGCCACATTATGCTCTTCAGTTAAGAGTGAAATTTCTGACTAGAAATGTTTTTACTCATATCCCGAGATGGCTGCAAAATCGTCCATGATAACTAAATCTGTGCGAATTGGCATCACATTTGAATTGTTATCAATGTGTCGTAAAAATATGCTTAGGAAGAAGGAATCATTGTACTTTCTACAAATCACTTTAATACCTCAGACATCTTCTTTCTCACTAATAGCTATTACTAATGGTTATAAAGTCAAAACAGATAGCAAAGAATATAAAGGAAAATCACAGTATCTGGAAAGCATCTCTTTGAACAGGTTGAATACAGTATAAATTACCTGTTCTTCTTCCACTTTCAAAGGAGGAGTTAATGTTTAAAATCCTGCCATGCACATTCTCTTGTTATATAATTTTCTTTTGGTTTTCTGTTCCATGCAGAACCTTTTTAACAAATGGCTACAGTGTATTTTTGTGAACTCAATATAAATTCTTCCTTTCAACTTGGCAAGAGAAAGTGAAAGAGGAGCATGAAAACTTTTCTTCAATTCTTAAGAAAATAGACGTCTCTCAGTGGAAGATGGTGAATCAAGAAGGCATCGGTGTTATCTTTAGAACCTGTACCTATCATCACTGAAAAGTATTTATTATGCACCTGGGTGCCAGAGAGATGCTTCTTCTCTTCCAGGCATTTAAAATCTAAATCCAACCTTATATTCTTGGGTGAATGTTGCAGAGCAGAGGAAAAGGAGGTAAATTGTTGAGTGGCTATTCTGAGCCACGCACTGAGCTACCCTATGCACTTGTTATACCCAATCTCATTAGGTTTTAGGGTCAGAGTGTGCTCAGGTTTCCACAACTAGTAGATGGGAGAGTTGTTATTCATGCTCAGGCCTCTCTGATATCACAGGCCTATTTGTTCCAACCCATGGTTCTCAACTGGGGGCGATTTTGTACCTCCCTGAGGACGTTTGTCAATGTCTGGACCCATGTTTGATTGCATGGCTCCTGGAATGCAGCGACATCCGACATCCAAGCATAGCCAGTCTTGCCATGATGCTCAGGACAGCCTCCCCCAGCCCCGGACACCAAAGGATTATCCTGTCTAAAACGCCAATAGTGCTGGTCTTGAGAAGCCCTGCATCACACCATGTTACGGATTGGGGCATCAATATGATGTAATAAAATGTCATGCTGGCCATGAGCAGCGAGCTGGCTTTACATTTTGTGATTACTTGAGACAAAATTACTGTGTTGATTTATTGATCCTAATTTAATACCATAACTAATGGTGACAGGAGGTGACTGAGAGGCTTGCTGGACAAGAAAAGCAAATCATTCTAGAACAAAGTTTAATTTGTACATTACTCACCCCCCCGCCCCCGGGACATCCACAAAATGAACAATTCACCTGTGGTAAGAAATAACTATTTTTTAACAATTCATTTAACTTTAGGATTTTTTTTTCTGATTTTAAATCCTAGAATTTTCAGGACAGACAGGGTGAATGAGCAATATTAAGAAAATGAAATCAAGGGTCGGAGTCTTCATAGCAATAAAGGATTTTAGGTACTATATCAAGTTTACATAATAATTTCATACATAGTACGATATAGCCACAAACTTTTGCTATATTTATGTGAGGAAAGAGACAAAATGGGTAAAAATAATTCCTAATCCACTGGGTGGCCCTCAGCCCTAGGCAAGGTTCTCCATGAATTTTCTTAATACTCCGTTGTTTCTCTTTGCTCCTCTGGATACGACAGCAGGTTAAACCTTCTCCCTCCCTCCCTTCCTTCCCTTTCTTTCTTCAGCACATAGTTGACAACGAGAAAAACAGGAGAGTCTCCTCTAATCCAGACATAAGCCCCGTATGTTTCATATTCCAGGTCTGTGAGATGGGCCCTTTGCTGGGTGACTGGCTAGCGTGACCACATCATCCAGTGTCCCTTCTTTTGCAGGAGCCTCTGGCTTTGTTCGGCATCTGCACAGGGCTACTGAACAGACAACAGCCGGGGGACAATGGAGAAGGAAGCCCATAGGGTCCTCTGTGTGCTGCCGTGGTCCCCTTGAAGGAAATCTTTTTTTCTACCTCCCATCTTCCTCCCCTTCTCCCCCAAGGCATGGCTTGGACTTTAAGTTCCAAATCATAACTGCCAGATATCTGCATCTTCTATTTCAGTACGTAAGCAATCATGAGCACGATGGTTCAACTTTCTTCCCCTAATGTCGGAGATGGGCCGTTTAAAGAAAATGCTCTCTACCTTTTCAAGATCAACTTAAAAAATATGTTAACATTGGTTGAATATGGATCTGAAAAACTATAGGTAGGTAGTTTTCTCCTTTTTCATAGTTTTTGTGTACTTTCCATGTATTCTTGGACAGAGCATAGGTTAACTTCATGTCTTGCAAAAATTAATATAAAGCCATTGTTATGTCTATATAATGGACAAGGAAAAACACAGCAAAAGTTTCACAGGCTACTGAGAATCCTGAAAGTTCAGACCTCAGAACTGAAGTGCTATTAGAAAATATAACATAGAAATAATAAGCATAAAACTATGTAAATTTAATTTTTCAAATCAATTTTTTTAGTGGATTTCCCAAAGGCCATATTTAAATTGTTCCTTTGAATGAACACTGACACATATGCCCTTTCCAAAGAGGTACAGTTCATCAGTAGACCAATCTCCTTAATAGCCATAAAAAAATAGAAATTCTAATTTCTTAAAATGTAATTGCATCAGGAAAAGACACCTTGAAACTCAAATACACAGGAGGTTTTCGTATATTGAGGGTACTGCTGTATAACTGTAGACCCTTCAGGAATGACTCTGTTGAAACCTGAACTCTCGAGATTTGGGATACACTGAAAGAAGGGATGTCTAATTTTTCAGGTTAAAAATTGTCCCAGTAAGAAATATGGACCCACTAGTATGAGAAGAGGGCCCCAAAGTAAATTTCTTTTAGAAGGAACTTGCTGTAAACGTGTCAATTTTAGTTTTAGAATACAGAGACTCCCGAGCACAAAAATATAATCAGGAAAGATGACTATAAGTATATCCTAGGTTTTCTACTGCAAATAGTACTGTATTTACTACTAATAAAATACTACATCTAAATGCCAATATATACCCATGCCATGTCTAGGATAGAACTGTTCTCATTGAACTAAGGACGTAAACTGCTCTGTAAAATCACTATAATATTGGGAGTCATGTATAGAATGAAATGACCCTGCAGAACCCACAGACAGACGATCGGGCAAGATCATGGACTTGCGACAGTGGTAAGGTCATTCTAATCACACAGCGCATTTGCAAAGGAAAAAGAAACATAGGACTTACATTTCTGAACAACATAAATAACAGGGACCAGAGTTACCCTACCCTGAAACAACCAAAACAGGAATAAACTGTACGGCATGCTAGTTTGCAACACACTGTACTTCAGACAACAAAGGACAGTACCCTTGAGAGAAGGCAAAGTGTAGCCTGAGATATCTCCAAGCTTACTGCCCTGAGAGGGCTCCCAGGCCATGGTGCAGGAGAGAGAACTGTGGGGCAGCTCGGCAGATTCCCTGAATTGAGAAGGTGCCGCTGCGAGGCCAGGAAGACTAAGGCATCTAGAGATCATAGGACAGAGTAGCAAAGAGGAGGGACTTGAACAAAGAGAGGCGGGGTCTGGAGATCTAGAGAGGTTCCCCCGTGAGTATTAGTCTAAGCGCAGATTAGAACCTGTGTATGATTTCCTTACACGAAGAAAAGAGAATTTTAAAAAATGAACAGAACCTCAATGATCTGTTGGACAATTTCTGGCCTCCTAGTATACACAACTAAAGTTTTTAAAGAGAGGAGAGGGTACAAAAATATTTGACCACAGTTTCTACTTAACAGTTAGAAAAGATAACCAAATTAGAGTCAAAGTAAAAAGAAGAAAGAAAATAATACAGACAAGAGTGGAGAGCAATGAATTAGAAAACAGAAAAACAATAGAGAAAATCAATGAAACCGAAAGCTTGTCTTTAGGAAGGTCAATAAAATTGATAAAACTGCATCCAGATTAATTATTAAAATACAGAGAAGACACAAATTACAAATATGAAGACTGAGAGAGGTTATATCACTAGAGATTCTACATACATTAAGGAAATGTTATGTACAACTTTATGCCAAGAAAATTCACAACTTCAAGTAAATAGGTGAGTTCCTTAAAATATGTGAACTACCAAACTTAATTTAAGAAATAGATAATCTATATGGCTCTGTATCTATTAAATAAATTGTATTTGTATTTTAAAACTCTCTACAAAGAAAACTCCAGACCCATGTGGCTTTTCTAGTAACTTCTACCAAATATTTAAGGTAGAAATGATGCCAACTTTTTGTCTTCCAGAAACTTGAAGAGTGTTTGTTAACTCATTTGATGCAACTAGCTTTATTCTGGTAACAAGACAGGGCAAGGACATCATAAGAAAAGAAATTACACATGGATATTCCTCAGGAATATATATGCAACCAATTCTTAACAAAATTTTAGCCAAGTCAATCCAACAATATGTGAAAACACAGTATATATTACCAAATTAGTTTATCCAAGGACTGCCAGGATTGGCTTGACATTTGAAGACTGACCAGTGTAAGTCACCCTATTAAAAAATAAAAAAGAAGAAAAGCCCATACATTTATTCCTGATAAAACTCATCAAATCAGGAATAGAAGTTAATTTCCTAACCAACATATACATCATACTTAATAGTTGAATGCTCTCTCCCTAAAACCACAAACATCATCATGAAGTCTGCTCTGATCTCCTTTATCCAACATTTTACTAGAGGTTCTAAACAAGGAATAAAAGGAGAAAAGGCAATCAGATTGGAAAAGAAGAAAAAAACTGTGTTTGCTCTCAAAGGACATGATTGGTTATGTAGACAATCCAATAGGATCTACCAAAAACCTACTAGAACTAATAAGTGAGTTAGCAAGGTTAACAGATAAAATGTGGATATAAAAAAAAATCTACTGTATTTCTATATACTAGAAAAAAACTATTGGAAACTAGTATTTATAATATACACAGCATCAAAATTACAAAATGCTTAGGGCTGGTCTGACAAAAGATGTAAAGAGCTGTACATTAAAAACTATGAAAGAGTGCTGAGAAAATTTAAAGAAGGCTTAAATAAGTGGAAATATACTATGCCTGGGTTGGAAGACTAAATATTTTTAAGCTGTCGATTTACCCTCAATTGATGTGTATGGTCAGTGCAATCCCAGTCAAAATCACAAGATTTTCTGTACAAATTGCAAGCTGATTCTTAAATTCTTATTAAATATAAAGGGCCAAGGATAGCAGTAACAATTTTGTAGATGAATCAGTTTTGAGGACTAACATTACCTCTTACTATAAAGCTTCAGTAATCAAGACAATTTGATAGTGGCTTAAAGATAGACAGGTCAGTGGGATGGAATGAAGAGTTCAGAAATAGACCCACACATACAGGGATAACCAATTCCCAACAAAAATGCAAAGGAAATTCAGGAAAAAGGATACTCTTTTTTCAACAACTGGCATAGAATAACTGAATATTCACATGCAAAAAAAAAATCTATTTCTTGCATCATATGCAAAAACTAATTCAAATGGACTGTAGATTAACAGTAAAACCTAAAACTATAAAACTTCTAGAAGAAAATGTAAGAGAAAACCTTTGTGACCTTGGGTTAGACAAAGACTTCTTAGATATGATGTCTAAAACATGATTATTAAAAGAAAGAAATGGATAAATTGTATTTCATCAAAATAAAAAATCTTGCTCTTTGAAAGATGTTAAGAGAATTAAAAAATAGCCATGGATATACAATGGGGAAATGACAGCCTCTTCAACAGCTGGTGTTGGCAAAACTGGTCAGCTACATGTAAGAGAATGAAACTGGATTACTGTCTAACCCCATACACAAAAGTAAACTCAAAATGGATCAAAGACCTGAATGTAAGTCATGAAACCATAAAACTCTTGGAAGAAAACATTGGCAAAACTCTCTTGAATATAAACATGAGCAACTTTTTCATGGGCATATGTCCCCAGACAAGGGAAATAAAAACAAAAACGAACAAGTGGGGCTATTCCAAGATGAAAAGCTTCTGTACAGCAAAGGACACCATCAGTAGAACAAAAAGGCATCCTACAGTATGGGAGAATATATTCCTAAATGACATATCCGATAAAGGGTTGACATCCAAAATATACAAAGAGCTCACGCACCTCAGCAAACAAAAAGGAAATAATCTGATTAAAAAATGGGCAGAGGATATGAACAGACACTTCACCAAAGAAGAAATTCAGATGGCCAACAGGCAAATGAAAAGATGCTCCACATCACTAATCATCAGAGAAATGCAAATTAAAACCACAATGAGATATCACCTCACACCAGTGAGGATGGCCACCACCCAAAAGACAAACAACAACAAATGCTGGTGAGGATGCGGAGAAAGGGGAACCCTTCTACACTGCTCCTGGGAATATAAATTAGTTCAACCATTGTGGAAAGCAGTATGGAGGCTCCTCAAAAACTCAAAATAGAAATACCATTTGACCCAGAAACTCCAGTCCTAGGAATTTACTCTAAGAATGCAGGATCCCAGATTCAAAAAGACATATGCACCCCTATGTTTATTGCAGCACTATTTACAATAGCCAAGAAATGGAAACAATCTAAGTGTCCATCAATAGATGAATGAATAAAGAAGAGGTGAGACATATACACAATGGAATATTATTCAGCCATAAGAAGAAAACAAATCCTACCATTTGCCACAACATAGATGGAGCTAGAGGGTATTATGCTTAGTGAAATAAGCCAGGTGGAGAAAGGCAAGTACCAAGTGATTTCACTCATATGTGGAGCATAAGAACAAAGGAAAAAACTGAAGGAACAAAACAGCAGCAGACTCACAGAACCCAAGAACGGACTAACAGTTACCAAGGGGAAAGGGACTGGGGAAGATGGGTGGGAAGGGAGGGGTAAGAGGAAAAAGGGCTATTACAATTAGCACACATAATGTAGTGGGTGTGGGGGTGGGGTGGGGTGATACGGGGAAGGCAGTATAATACAGAGAAGACAAGTAATGATTCTATAACATCTTACTATGCTGATGGACAGTGACTGCAATGGACTATGTGGTGGCGACTTGATAATAGGGGGAGTCTAGTAACCATAATGTTGCTTATGTAAGTGTATATTAATAATAGCAAAATAAAAAAATAAAGAAATTAAAAAAATGAGAATTCATGTTGCAGTTTCCCTCTCATCTTGGGATTTCTGACCGTGAAGAAATGATAGGTGACATCAGGGTGGCTGTGATCATGACAAATTTTAGTTCAGGAGAGAGAAGTCTAACTCATATTTATAAGGCTTTACTTTTTTTTTCTATAGAAAAATCTGAGAATGTCTTTGAACGATTTTCTTCACATTATTGAAGAGATCTTTCCAGAATCTCAGTTTGGTTGTAGTTGATAAACAGGCTTCATTGAACATGAGAATAGAGAGATATCTATCCAAGTGGTGATGGTGAGAGATCAGAAAAGACTTCACTGAAGAGTGGCTTGTAACCCATGACTAGCAGGGTAAGGAAGAGTTGTCTTGGGAAGTAGAGTTGGGTTGAGGATGGGGGGTGGCTTGAAGGAGAGAGAGGGACTTGCAAGCAAAGAGAGCAGCTTACACTGAGTCCCTGGAGGGGAGAGAAAGCATGGCACCATGCTGGACTTGACACCAATTTCTGACTGCAGCCCTCAAGGGTCTACTCATTACTCACTTCCCCGTGCATCAAGATGTCATTGGTGTCCTAAATTGGAGTTCCATTTCCCAGCCTTCAATCATGTTTCATCAACTCTAACTCTTCTCTAAAAGTCAACTACTCCTGTCTCTCAACAGATGCAAAGATGCTCTATGCATCTCACAGTGAGCCCAGCGATTGTCCAATTCTTGCCTTATGGTCTGACCTGGACTCCAGATCTTCAGGACCTTGCTGACTACCTGGGCTTTTGCATTAATATTTTGAAGACATTTAACTTCTGGTCAGTCTAGGCTGGTCAGGTCAGTCCATGGCAAGTAAAGACCTTATCCAGACACTGTGCAAACATTTTTAAATGGAAACAGAATAGCTCATTTAAGAGCTTAAAAGTCATATAGAGGCCTGCATGATGAAAAGAATCGAAAAGAAGGTAATATGGCTGCATCACTTCCTCACCTCAAAACAAATGTTCTTTACAGAATGGCTGTCAGCTGGATTCTCTGTAACTCTCCTAAGAGGGCAAACGATGAAGAGGAAGGGATTGCAGGTAACAAGATGCCATGAGCTAGAGGGTATTATGCTCAGTGAATAAGCCAGGCGGAGAAAGACAAGTATCAAATGATTTCACTCATCTGTGGAGCCGAAGAACAAAGCCAAAACTGAAGGAACAGAACAGCAGCAGACTCACAGAACCCAAGAATGGACTCACAGTTACCAAAAGGAAAGGGACAGGAGGGTGGTTGGGAAGGGAGGGAGAAAGGGAATAAGGGGCATTATGATTAGCACACATATTGGGGGGGGCACAGGAAAGGAAGTATAGCACAGAGAAGACAAATAGTGATTCTATAGCATCTTACTGCACTGATGGACTGTGACTGTAACGGGGTATGTGTAGGGACTTGATAATGGGGGGAATTTAGTAACCACAATTTTGCTCTTGTGATTTTATATTAATGATACCATAACAAAAAAATTTGAAAAAAAATAAAATAAATTAACCATGGACTGGGAGAAAATATTTGCAAATCACAAATCTGATAATGGGCAAGTATCAAGAATATATAAAGAACTTCTGAAACTCAATAAAGAAAAAGTAATCCAATAACAATATGGGGAAAAGATTAGAACAGACATTTTACCAAAGAAGACATATGGATGTCAAATAAACACATAAAAAGATGCTCTATATAATCAGTAATTAGCGAATTGCAAATTGAAAACACAAGAAAATTACACAGCCAATACACATCTATTAAAATGGATAAAATTCTAATTTTATCCATGCCCACTGTTGGTGAGGATGTAGAGGTACTAGAACTCATACACTGCTGATGGGAGTGTAAAACAGTATAACTACTTTAGAAAATATTTTGGCAGTTTTCTAAAAAACTCCATGTACACCTACCATCTGATCTAGCCATTCTACCATTAGGTATTTATCCAAGAGAAATGAAAGCATATGTCCATACAAAGAGTTGTACACAAACAAGACCTGTACTTGTTCATTGCAGCTTTATTTGTAATAGCTAAAACCTGGAAACAATTCAAACAGCCATTAATATGCGAATGGATAAGAACTGTGCGATACATCCATACAGTGGAGTACTAAATGAGCAGTGGATGCAAATGAATGCATTACAACGTAGGTGGACCCCAAAATACTTTGTTAAGTGAAAGAAGATAACCCACAAAAGAGTACCTACTATGATTCTATTTATGTAAAATTCTAGAAAATGCAAATTGATAGTGACAGAAAGCCAATCAGTGGTTGCCTGGGGGCAGGGACAGAGGAGTGCGGTGTTGCCATTGGCAGAGGAGGGGAAATAAGCAGGAACCAAGACTGGAGGATCCTTGCTTCCCAGAGGTGGACAAGTGCTTTCACAGTGCACAGGTGAGCACTTGGCAGTAGGAAAGATGCTTCTTGCTCAGGATGAGATCGTTTGGGTGGACCTGGGATTGCTGAAGAAGGCCATTTATTTATAATAAATAAATTTAAAATACAGGGAGTGGAAAATTAGGCCATTGTATTTCTGCACAGGGGAAGAATTCATAAAAAGTCACACAGAATTATTCTTATATAACTGACAATGACATCGTTGTAAGGTGGAAACAGAGCTTTATTTGTCTTACTTAAAATGATATATAGAGCACTTGTCTGTTTATTCCACTGCAAACAGCTTCTGCAAAAACAGCCGTAAATCCCTGGGGAGTTCTACTGATATAGTTATAAGTTACTTGAGCAAAATCTCTCAAGCAAGTTGCTGCCTTGCAGGTATCCATTATTCTAAATTCAAAGACCTTTTTTTGGTTGGTTGTTTGTGTTGAGTGTGGATTTTTTTCCTCCAAAAATTATGTTATGTGCAATACTACTTTAAAAAATATAAAATGTGTCAGAACATAGCTACTTTTCAAATAGGTAAGTATATATACCTAAATCAAAACGTGCACAGCCAAGGGGGGAAACACTCAATAAATAGGCTTTGTAATCAAATCTGGCTCAGGTTAAAGTTAGTTTGATGGATTCAGCTGGGGCCCTAGTAAATAACAGCCTCTGTAATTAAGCTGCATTTAGCTTAGCCTGCCTGTGAGCCAATGCATTGCTCAAAGGTTCAAGAGTAGCAACGAGAAGGCAAACTTCAGAAATGAGTAGACAGCTTGCCCACCCACATGCTGACCCCTCCTCAAGCCTCAGCCCGTTTCACCCAGGGCTGAGCCAGGAAACGCTGCTGTTCACCACATACAGACTCAAATGTCCACAGTCTTGGTGGCAAAGCCTATGTTTGGGAATGGGAAAGTAACAAACCCAAACCTACACATGCTGAAGTCACTCACCTCCTCTTTTGTTACAAAATCTGGAACCTGTCACTTCTGTTTTCCATGTATGTTTATACCTACACCTATGTGTATGTGTATATACACACAATGCTATGTGCACACCCGTGCATAAGTATATCCTTAAAAGAACACATTGTAACAAAAAGAGGAACAGTGTCTTTGTAGATCAAAATTCTTCAAATTCTAGCTTCATCACTTTTTACCCTGTGAACTATAGTTTAAAAAAAACAAGTTTTGGGCAATTACCATGTGCCAGACGTATTAGGCACAGGGAAGACAATAATGGCCGCTAGGCTCTCTGTAAGTCCAGAATGAAGAAGCACATGAATGACTTTGCATAATGTGCTGAATGCTAAACGAGAAATAAGTAGGGTGTTATGGGATTGTGGAGGGACAAGAGAAATTTTTAATTTAATCTCTTGAAGAACAGAACTGAACTTTAGAGGATGAGGAATTACTTAAAGTTCTTAAGCCCCATTTTCTTTAGCCTTTCTCCTTATCTGTAAAGTGGAGCTCATAATGTGTACATCTACTGAAATAAGATATAAGAAATATATGAGGAGGGGCTCAAGATGGCACCGTGAGTAGGGAGGCAGAAATCTCCCAAAACCATATGTATATTTCAAAATACAACAAATACAACTACTCCTAAAAGAGAGACCAGAAGATACAATACAAAAGCCAGTCTACGTCTGCATCTGTGAGAACTCAGCACCTTATGAAGGGGGTAAGGTACAAAGACATGACCCAGCGGGACTCGAGCCCTCCCCCCATCCCAGCTCACTGGCGGGAGGAAAGAAATCAGAGTGGGGAGGGAGCGGAAGCACAGGACTGCTAAATAACCAGCCCTGGTGATCTGCACCAGGAGTACAGACACACATTGCATGGTGTACTGGATATTAGAGAAACGGAAAAGTAAAATCTGAGATGGAGACTGTGAGTGGGTCCCCACAGCCAGCTCCCCGGGACAAAAGAAAAGCGGGCGCTTTTTAAAAGTCTTAAAGGGACAAGGGCTTAACAGCTGGACAAAATCGTCCCGGCACACTCAGCCCAGCAGGCTGGAAATCTTAAGGAACTCCAGGTGCCCTAACCCCCTGGGGGGTAACCCAGCCCTGAAGCCCCTCACAGCAATAAGCAGCCTGTCATTCATGCCCCTCAGCCAGTGCTGCAAGCAAACCGGCTGACCCACCACAGCTGCAGAGCAGATGGACAACAGCCCGGCCCACGCCAACCACACAGAGTCTTCTCCCAGTGCACAGCTAACCGGGACAGACCCAGAGGCTGCCCCAGGCATGCAGTTGTCCAGCACAGACAGAGGAACCGGGAGCAAGGCCCAGAAGGCACAAAGGGGCTCCGTTCTTGGCATGGCTGAGACCCCCTGCAGGGCTCTAGGCTTTCCCGAGGGCTGCCCCACCCACGGCAGCTCAGCAGATTATCCCAGAGACTGCTCCTGGTGTGTGGGTAACTGACACAGGCAGCACAGAAGGGCAAGGCGAGCAGCAAGCAGGAAGGGACGTTGTTCTCCCAGCTGACCCATGTGCCACCTGCCTGCGACCACTTCTATCACCATGAAAAGGCAGAAGAATCTGGTGCAGTCAAAAATCACTCAGACAACCCCAGAGAGAGGGCCTGGTGAAATAGATATAACCAATCTTCCTGAAAAAGAATTCAAAATAAAAATCATAACCATGCTGATGGACCTGCAGAGAAAAATGCAAGAGCTAAGGGATGAAGTCTGGAGGGAGATAATGGAAATGAAATAATCAATAGATCTTAAGAGCAGACTGGATGAGGTGCAAGAGACTGTTAATGGAATAGAAATCAGAGACCAGGAGTACAGAGAAGCTGAGGCAGAGAGAGATAAAAGGATCTCTAGGAATGAAAGAATATTAAGAGAACTGTGTGACTAATCCAAACACAACATTTGCATTATAGGGGTATCAGAAGAAGAAGAGAGAGAAAAGGGATAGAAAGTGTCTTTGAAGAATTGCTGAAAACTTGCCCAAGCTGGGGAAGGAAATAGTCTCTCAGACCATGGAATCCCACAGATCTCCCAACACAAGGGACCCAAGGAAGACAACATCAAGACATACAATAATTAAAAAGGCAAAGACCAAAGACAAGGACAGAGTATTAAAGGCAGCCAGAGAGAGAAAAAAGATCACCTACAAAGGAAAACCCATCATGCTATCATCAGACCTCTCAACAGAAACCTTACAGGCCAGAAGAGAATGGCATGATGTATTTAATGCAATGAAACAGAAGGGCCTTGAACCAAGAATACTGTATCCAGCAAGATTATCATTTAAATTTGAAGGAGGGATTAAACAATTCCCAGACAAGCAAAAGTTGAGGGAATTTGCCTCCCACAAATCACCTCTACAGGATATTTTAAAGGAACTGCTCTAGATGGAAGCAATCCTAAGGCTAAATAGACGTCACCAGAGAAAATAAAATCACAGCAAAGAAAGCAGACCAACCAAATACTAACTAAAGGCAAAAAATAATATCAACTATCCACAAAAGCAGTCAAAGGAAACACAAAAGAGTACAGAATAAAACACCTAACATATAAAGAATGGAGGAGGAAGAATAAGAAGGGAGAGAAATAAAGAATCATAATGCTGTGTTTATAATAGCTTAATAAGAGAGATAAGTTAGACAGTTAGATAGTAAAGAAGCTACCCTTGAACCTTTGGTAACCACGAATCCAAAGCCTGCAATGGCAATAAGTACATGTCTTTCGATAATCACCCAAAATGTAAATAGACTGAAAGCACCTATCAAAAGACACAGATAAAAAAGCAAGACCCATCTATATGCTGCTTACAAGAGACTCACCTCAAACCCAAAGACATATACAGACTAAAAGTGAAAGGATGGAAAAAGATATTTCATGCAAACAATAGGGAGAAAAAAGCAGGTGTTGCAGTACTTGTATCAGACAAAATAGACTTCAAAACAAAGAAAGTAACAAGAGATAAAGAAGGACATTACATAATGATAAAGGGATCAGTCCAACAAGAGGATATAACCATTATAAATATCTATGCACCCAACACAGGAGCAACGACATATGGGAAACAAATACTAACAGACTTAAAGGAGGAAATAAAATGCAATGCATTCATTTTAGGAGACTTCAACACACCACTCACTCCAAAGGACAGATCAACCAGACAGAAAATAAGTAAGGACACAGAACCACTGAACAACACACTAGAACAGATGGACCTAACAGACATCTACAGAACTCTACACCCAAAAGCAGCAGGATACACATTCTTCTCAAGTGCACATGGAACATTTTCCAGAGTAGACCACATACTAGGCCACCAAGTGTGCCTCAGTAAATTTAAAAAGATTGAAATTTTACCAACCAACTTCTTAGATCACAAAGGTATAAAACTAGAAATAAATTGTACAAAGAAAACAAAAAGGCTCACAAACACATGGAGGCTTAACAACATTCTCCTAAATAATCAATGGATCAATGACCAAATTAAAACAGAGATCAAGCAATATATGGATGCAAATGACAACAACAGCACAAAGCCCCAACTTCTGTGGGGCGCAGCGAAGGCAGTTCTAAGAGGAAAGTATATAGCAATCCAGGCCTATTTAAAGGAGGAAGAATAACCCCAAATGAATAGTATAAAGTCACAATTATTGAAACTGGAAAAAGAACAAATGAGGACCAAAATCAGCAGAAGGAGGGACCTAATAAAGATCAGAGAAGAAATAAATAAAATTGAGAAGAATGGAACAATAGAAAAAAATCAATGAAACCAAGAGCTGGTTCTTTGAGAAAATAAACAAAATAGATAAATCCCTAGCCAGACTTCTTAAGAGAAAAAGAGAATCTCCACACATAAACAGAATCAGAAATGAGAAAGGAAAAATCATAATGGACCCCACAGAAATACAAAGAATTATTAGAGAATACTATGAAAATCTATATGCTAACAAAATGGATAACCTAGAAGAAATGGACAACTTCCAAGAAAAATATACCCTTCCAAGACTAACCAAGGAAGAAACAGAAAATCTAAACAGACCAATTACCATCAGCAAAATTGAACTGGTAATTTAAAAACTACCCAAGAACAAAACCCCTGGGCCAGATGAATTCACCATTGAATTTTGTCAGACATATAGAGAAGAAATAACACCCATTCTCCTTAATGTTTTCCAAAAAATACAAGGAGAGGGAATACTTCCAAATTCATTCTATGAAGCCAGCATCACTCTAATACCAAAACCAGGGAAAGGCCCCACCAAAAAAGAAAATTACAGACCAATATCCCTGATGAACTTAGATGCAAAAATACTCAACAAAATATTAGCAAACCGAATTCAAAAATACATCAAGAGGATCATACACCATGATCAAGTGGGATTCATCCCAGGGATGCAAGGATGGTACAACATTCAAAAATCCATCAACATCATCCACCACATCAACAAAAAGAAGAACAAAAACCACATGATCATCTCCATAGATGCTGAAAAAGCATTCGACAAAATTCCATATTTATTCATGATAAAAACTCTCAACAAAATGGGTATAGAGGGCAAGTACCTCAACATAATAAAGGCCATATATGACAAACCCACAGCTAACATCATACTTAACAGCAAGAAGCTGAGAGCTTTTCACCTAGGATGGGGAACAAGACGGGGATGCCCACTCTCCCCACTGTTATCCAACATAGTACTGGGAGGTCCTAGCCTTGGCAATCAGACAACGCAAAGAAATACAAGGCATCCAGATTGGTAAAGAAGTAGTCAAACTGTCACTATTTGCAGAGGACATGGTATTGTACATAAAAAGCACTAAAGACTTCACTCCAAAACTACTAGAACTAATATTTAAATTCAACAAAGTTGCAGGATACAAAATTAATACACAGAAATCTGTTGCTTTCCTATACACTAACGATGAACTAGCAGAAAGAGACTTCTTCCTGTACGAGGAAAACAATTCCATTCACAATTGCATCAAAAAGAATAAAATACCTAGGAATAAACCTAACCAAGGAAGTGAAAGACCTATACCCTGAAAACTACAAGACACTCCTAAGAGAAATTAAAGAGGACACTAACAGATGGAAACTCATCTCATGCTCTTGGCTAGGAAGAATTGATATTGTCAAAATGGCCATCCTGCCTAATCAATCTACAGATTCAATGCAATTCCTATCAAAATACCAACAACGAGTTTCAATGAACTTGAACAAATAGTTCTAAAATTCATATGGAACCACAAAAGACCCCGAATAAACAAAGCAATCTTGAGAAGGAAGAATAAAGCAGAAGGGATCTTGCTTCCCAACTTCAAGCTCTACTATAAAGCCCCAGTAATCAAGACAATTTGTTACTGGCACAGAACAGGCCTATAGACCCGTGGAACAGAATAGAAACTCCAGATATTAACCCAAACATATATGGTCAATTAATATATGATAAAGGAGCCATGATATACAATGGGGAAATGACAGCCTCTTCAACAGCTGGTGTTGGCAAAACTGCACAGCTACATGTAAGAGAATGAAACTGGATCATTGTCTAACCCCATACACAAAAGTAAACTCGAAATAGATCAAAGATGTGAATGTAAGTCATGAAACCATAAAACTCTTGGAAGAAAACATAGACAAAACTCTCTTGAATATAAACATGAGCAACTTTTTCATGGGCATATCTCCCCAGGCAAGGGAAACAAAAACAAAAATGATCAAGTGGGACTATATCAAACTAAAAGTCTTCTGTACAGCAAAGTACACCATCAGTAGAACAAAAAGGCATCTTAAGTATGGGAGAATATATTCCTAAATGACATATCCGATAAAGGGTTGACATCCAAAATATACAAAGAGCTCATGCACCTCAACAAACAAAAAGCATATACTCTGATTAAAAAATGGGCAGAGGATCTGAACAGACACTTCTCCAAAGAAGAAATTCAGACGGCCAACAGGCAAATGAAAAGATGCTCCACATCACCAATCATCAGAGAAATGCAAATTAAAACCACAATGAGATATCACCTCACACCAGTGAGGATGGCCACCACCCAAAAGATAAACAAAAACAAATGCTGGCGAGATGTGGAGAAAGGGGAACCCTTCTACACTGCTGGTGGGAATGTAAAATAGTTTAACCATTGTGGAAAGCAGTATGGAGGTTCCTCAAAAAACTCAAAACAGAAATACCATTTGACCCAGGAATCCCACTCCTAGGAATTTACCCTAAGAATGCAAGATCCCAGATTCAAAAAGACGTATGCACCCCTATGTTTATTGCAGCACTATTTACAATAGCCAAGAAATGGAAGCAACCTAAGTGCCCATCAGTAGATGAATGGATAAAGAAGAGGTGGTACATATACACAATGGAATATTATTCAGCCATAAGAAGAAAACAAATCCTACCATTTGCAACAGCATGAATGGAACCTGAGGGTATTATGCTTAGTGAAACAAGCCAGGCAGAAAAAGACAAGTATCAAATGATCTCACTCATCTGTGGAGTATAAGAATAAAGAAAAACCCTGAAGGAACAAAACAGCAGCAGACTCACAGAACCCAAGAATGGACTAACAGTTTCCAAAGGGAAAGGGACTGGGGAGGATGGGTGGGAAGGGAGGGATAGGGGAGTAAGGGGCATTATGATTAGCACACATTATGTTGGGGGGGCACGGGGAGGGCTGTACAACCCAGAGAAGAGAAGTAGTGACTCTATAGCATCTCACTACGCTGATGGACAGTGACTGTAATGGGGTATGTGATGGGGACTTGATGATGGGGGAGGTCTAGTCAACACAATGTTGCTCATGCAATTGTAGATTAATGATACAAAAAAAAGAAATACACAGGATAAGATAGTATAGAAGATGCTTACAGAAATAAGCAAAGCATGATATGAAGTTTCTAGTAAGAAATACGAGTTCTTGCCCTGATGCCCTTCTTGCCTTCTCCGATCTTTCAAATTAGAAGAATGAATAAAAACAACCTTTTGTCAAGGCTGTAAAATCATACTCCTTATAGCAAATGGGAAGGCGAGAGTATTATCAGTTGAAAAAAGAATTCCACGCTTCTCTTTATTATGGCAAATTAATTCACAGAACTGAAAGAGAAAAGCAAAACTCCTGCTCATTCATTCTGAACTCCATTTAATTTTCCTTCATTTCTTCAACAGATGTTGAAAAGCAAATGTTTTTTTTTTCATTTGTCCTCCTTCATTTCTTCCGTTTTGAGAGGTGGTTCTATTTCCGTTGTTCGGTGCATAAACGTCACAGCCCAGCCGTCCCTGGTGTGGCAAAGAGCAGAGCCACTAAGGAAGGACTTGCTACCCAGATTCAGGAAGTGAGGGTAGCTGGTGGTCTCCAGCTGAAGGCTCCTTCAAGCCAGCGGTTGCCTTGCAATGTATCCATTATTCTAAACTCAAAGACCCTTGTTTGGTTGGTTAGTTGTTTGGTGGGTGTGTATTTTTCTCCCCCCAAAATGATGTTACGTGCAATGGTACTTTAAGCAATATAAAAAATTTTAAGCTGTTTGCAGTGGAATAAATAGATAAGTGCTCTCTATAGCATTTTAAGTAAGACAAATAAAGTTCTGTTTCCACCTTACATGACATCATTGTGAGTTATGTAAGAATAATTCCTTCAGAGCAGGACTTGGGTTTGAAGTATGGGTCACCATCTTCTAGGGTGGCCTCCAGCCAGTAGCATGCCGGCTCTACCAGAAAGCCAATTATGTGCACATCTCTTCCCATCTCTGTGTTCAGTGATGCCTGTGTTAGTAGCTTGAATTCAGCCACGGCACAAGTATTTATGCCACATAAATTGTCAAGTGTTGGGCTCTCTCCCTACTGGAGAGCCATTGCTAAACATTTCACTCCAGCCACTGACTGAGCAGCGGTACGAGGACCTTGCTGTTTCTGCTAAACTCAGAACTCCTCTTTCAAGAGGTATTTGCTCTGTTGCTGCCTGTTGAGCTTGCAAAGACTGTCCAGTCTGCATCTGGGACTGATGCATCCCCCATCCAACACTGCTCCCTCCCATTCTCTTTTCATAGGAGTTACTCCCTAATAAACTTCTGCCCTATAACTCTGCCTCGGCATCTGCCTCCTGGAGCTGCTTGGCACTAGAGTTAGTCTGAAAAACAAGGTGTTACCGAAGAGGCTTTGAGAGTGGATCACCACTCTTGGCTGATAATGAGAACCCATCCTTGGTGGAAGGTGGTGCCAGACACCAAGGTCAGTGTGGTAGCCGAGGATGCTGACACAGACGGTGGTCATGAGATGGTTAATAGAACTTAGCTTCCCTAAGGGCAGAAGATACGTACACACGCACACACACAAAGTCAAATGAAGCAAGATGGATAAGCAGGGGTCTGAGACAGTTGATCCAATAAAGCGTCGTGATACCATACCCAGTCGGTCTTGGACCGGAGTCAGTATTCAGTCCCGGGACCCACGCCTGGAGATGTGGTTGGGTCTCTGGAGGGAAGATATTGCAATGCCACACAAGCTTACACTGTAAGGATCTCCACAGGCCTCCTGCAAAGGGACCCACAGCCATGCATACGGACCCATGGGAGTGGACTTGAAGTGTGAAGATCTCTGCACCACGTGCTGATGTTCAGCAGAGAGCATGCCCTGTGGAGGAGCCCCTGCACAACCACCGACAGAAGAGACCAAATGCTGAGGGCTGACAACACGACAGTGGAAGCTTTTGTCAGTGACCAGCTCGTAGACCCCAGGAGCAGCCCGTAGGCCAGTTTGGCTTGCTGGCTTTACCGCTCTCTGAACACCTTCCCTGACATGTTGTAGAGCTGTTCTGTTCTTTTCTTGAATTGAATTTTGAGTTGGTGATCAAATAGTACTACTGCTTTACAAAAAAAAAAGTCCTGTGATGTTAATGAGACTGACATAATCAAGGACATTTTCAGCACTGGGACCAAAAGTCAGACCCGTTTTGTTTTTCCTTTCCCCCATCATTCACATTCCCTCTTTCATATTTATGCTTTTTCCTCTCTGCTTCTTTTGGAAAACCTAAGTTAAGAAAAAGGGAGTGTCTTCTTTCTACCACATTGATCTTTGCTTGTTTTTCTTTTTCGATGAGCTGGAGCAGTTGGAAATTTTAAAGTTAGGGGAAAAAAAGAAATAATTTAGTTTTGAGTGCTGCCTTCCTAATATATACCAAGAGCTTGAACCACCTGCAGCCACATAGCTCACCGTCTACTGTCTAACATTACTACTGCAAGCGACTCTTGCCCAAGATGAAGCTGCAAATAATATAGTTTCAGAAATGTCCCTGAAGTTCTTTTTTCCCAACAGTAGACTAAGAACCTACCCAGGTAGCCCTTATTACATAAATATCCCATTCTCAGTTCTGATCAAATATTTACTCAAGACTCTCAGAAATCCTTGCATTTGCTGTGTCTTCCAGCCATACATTACGATGTCACCCTGCCTGCCCAAACCCAGCCATGTCACCATCCCCAGCCAATATCAGCTTCCTCACCCCAAAAACTTCGTAAGTGTCTTATTTGTGTCCTTTCTGCTCAGAAATGCTGCCAAGGCTCAGCTTTGCTCTGTCCTAGGGTATTTCACTGTTTTTCAAGGGTTCCACAGCCAACATTTAGGGGTATCTAGTCCAGAATTACTTTTGGTGGAGAGCCTTCTGAATATTACCACCAGTGTGGTTTAAGTCTAGCAGTGGAGAGGGATGGGTGAAAATCCATAATGTGATATGGAATAGGTAACAAACACATAAGCAATCCAGCCTGATACAGAGAAGGGTCTGCTCAGGGTTTGTAGAGGAAACAATCATGGAAGTTTGAGTGTTGGAAAAATGAGCTTGAGATATTATGGAGGCTTACCTCTTCTTGGGATGGCTTTCTTCTAATTCACAGAGAGATGGCTCCTGGACATGCCTACAGCCGCTTTAGTGAGAAATGACATGAAACAATTCCAAAATTTCATGAGTAGTTACTCTGTGTCTGGACAACATGATGTATCATGGGGCTCCATCCATGAAGAAGATATGATATTTCCCTGTTAAAAAACATCTCATAAGGAGACAGGCTCTGCCTGTCTACCAGAGCCCTTCCCTGCTCCCTACTGCTGTGGACCCCCTTCCCAGCCATCTGGTAGAATCTAAGTCGTGAGACGTGGCACCATATTCTGTGATCAGTCACCCATGCCTCCTGCAATGTTCTCAGACATTGGATAAACACCCCAAAGCACTTGTTTAAATAGAGCTCATTGAAACTCAGTTCTCATGATCCTCTTAATGAATCTTTTCCTAGGGTTTGGCTGACAAGGGGGGAAGTTGGGGCTAGTGGTGCATCCAGTACATTATGGAAAATATGAAGTCCATCAAATAAAGTAAGAGTTTTTTTGGTGTGTTTGGTTTTTGGGTAATTGTATCAATTTTCTCTTAGGAAAGTATGGATTTTGTTTGTGCTGACAGTTACTGTTGAAGGTATAATGTGACCTCCCATTAGCCTTCTGAAGATGATCCCAGGCTGAGAATGATTTGAAGCCTAAATGGCAACTGCTGTCATTAGAAATAAATACTCTGGCCACATTCTGATTGCACTACCAAAGCCAAAAGGGACAAAAGCCATTTGTGTGTTCATAGTAATTGTATTTCCAGATTGACCACAGGAAAAACACCGACCTGACTTCCCTTGAGCTTTTCAAGTTCCAGTGTCTTGCCATGATACCACCTAACTTTGCTGAGAAGCAGCCCCAGTATGTGGAGAAACAGCAGGTGCCGGCGGCAAAGGTCTCATTCTGCTCTTTGTCCAGACAACAAGGTCCAAAGAGTCCCATAAAATGACCCAAAGTTGATCAGGGCCACAGTAATCCTATCAGGGCAACATAGCCGTGAACTTCTATCTCATTAGCACTGTTTATCTCATATTGTGCTCGTATTCATTTTCACTAATATGATACAAAAATGTAATGATGTGTAAGTGTTTTTTAATGTCCTGTAAGTGAAAACAGGTGGGTGACTTACCATGGGCTCACACAGATTGTAGCTGGCTGGCCTTTCACAAAGAAGACACTGAGCGTTTTTTTTTGTAACTTGTTTTTACCTTGGTCAGATTTCAGCAGCCTTGGTTTTTAAAATCACTTAGTCCAGTCGGCATGAGGTATCACAACACAGGCCTGTGGTCCAAAGCAAAAATTAGGGGAGTGATTTACAGGAGCTGAATGCCTCAACAAACAGCAAGCATGTTTATACGGTTAATCTGCATTCAGAGAGGACGCAAACAGGGAGAGAGTGGTCTAAACAAGGTGTCGTGGGTGTTAACAGAAGCCTAAATTCAGAGTAGAAGCCCCTGATGAAAGCGTTTGCCCTGCGTGTGTACCTGGCTGCTGAGCTAATGGGCAATCCTTGAGGCATAAGCCAAGAGTGTTCCTTTATAAGAGTCACAACGCACACTGGGTGGTTCCGCTTGTTCCCTGTTTTTTTCCAGGAAGTTAGAAAAGGTTTAGGAAACCTCCAGATCTTTCCATAAGAGACTCAGGTTACTTTCAGGCTCTCACTATTATTATCAAGATATCAATGATCTGGATTAATTTCATCTCCATTAGTATTAGCTGAGCTAATAAACCTTGAGAAGCCAGGTGTCTTAGTACCTTTTTCTGGGATGAGTGTTATTCAGATTGTCCCCTGACTATTTTCTGATGAAAAGTTATAATACATTTAATAAAATCTGAGGAAGTGAAGAGCTAATATTGTGAGCAAAAGCGGGGTTCCCTTTTCTACTCCCACCATGTGTAGAGAGAGCAATTTTCTTGAACTTTTTATTTTCCAGATTTTGTGTTTTCCCATTTTAATATTGAAATAGAAGAAAAATGTTCCCCAGTGAGCACATTTCTTCTGCCTTGTTCTGCGTCTCACTTTGCTGGTCCTGTCTGCGATTCTGCGTTCCAGAATGCCCTACGGGAGAAAGAAATTGTGTCCAGATGCAGCCATGGGAATGGAATTTCCCATACCTTGAGAGTGACCTCCAATTTGACCTTAAAATTAAAAACTTGTTTGTGAACTCCTGAGAGAGAAAAAGGTATATAACAGTAGCTACTGTTTAAAAATGTAATTGGCAAGCATAGTATAGAAACAACACATGAGTCAATCATGGGCTCCCTTAGATCCTAACAACTCACAGCACAGATTTCCTGTGTTTTGCTGTCCATGAATGGACAAACCACCAGTGTAAACATCCAGGAGGGAAAAGAATTATTCCTTTATAATCCCAATTTGCATCAATAACTTTTCCCAAGTGTTTGTTTTAGGGCTGGCATTTCTCACTCATTCAGTCACAGTCTGAGAATTTGTCACCAAGCTTGTTTGTGCTTCAGAGCCCAGATTAGCCTTTGGCATGAGAGAAAGGCATACATCGAGACTCTGTCATTTGCCAGCATTGTGACTTCAATTTCCTGAGCTGTAAAATGGTGATAAATGACAGTGCATACCTGAGACAGTTGTTTTGAGAACAAGAGGATACAAGTAGCTGCATTTCACCAATATCCTACATCATGAATTTTTCTTCCTATAGAAATAGCTGAATGACTATTCCTTGCAAACAAGAGAGCTTTGAGATGCCTGTTTCCGCTTCTACTCTATAAGAAAATGACTAACACCATCATACAATATATCACATTTCACAGCTTACAAATGTACTCACATTGTATTCATGTTGTATTCTTTAATCCATACAATGATCCTGTAACTAATCTCTGAATGGTTAGATTGTCTGATTGTCCAGACAACATATTACCTCCTCTGTTTACCTATGGGGAAGGTAAAGTGTTTTGGAAGTGACTTTTTCAAGATTAGATATTGTCTGTGCAACTAGATCATGAATTTGAGGAAAGTCCTTCCTTAGGAGTCCCTTTGCCATGTCAGCATAGCAGGTGGACAACGTGTCTGGCCAGGCTGAAAACTCTGAATTGATTCTCTATCGCTGAAAATTACATCAAGACCCGGGGCCAGCCAGGTCTAGAGTGCCAGTGATCGGTATGCTTTTCCATGTCAGCCAGGAAAGTGTTACTGTTTAGTGTCAATGCTTCTGTTTCTTTCCAGTTCTCCTCAGCTGCAGTGATTTTGGAGATGGTTTGCCTCAAGTGGGGGTTTCTTGTTGCTATTTTTATTTGTTTGTTTTGCCTAAATAAAGAACTGTTGGTGGACTCAGCTCTTCACTGCATAGAAAGTGGGCAGGTTCTCTTGGACTGTTCAAGTGATGAAAATACCTTTTGGTTGCAAAGTGATACACATGAGAGTTTTCAAAAGGTTGCAAAGATACATTTTTATGTGTATTTGATGCTGCTTAATAACTTTGACCTGCTTTAACCTGTGGGTGCAGAGATGAATGTCACCAATTTTCTGTGTCGTTGAGGACCAGCTATGTGTCCAGAACTCTGTAAGAAACCATGAGGAGTATTTTCCTCCTTAAATGAGGCAATATGTTTTCTGTGACAAGGTGCTAAAAATCTTGCAGCTATTAAAAGACTTGCAGACACTTTCAAGAACAATACAAGGCAAAATATCCTTAAATGTTATATTATGTTTTATAACTGGCAGACATTGGAGTTGGGGAGGTAACAGTCGGCTGCAGCTGTCAGGGAAGAAGGAAAGAAAGCTCTTCTAGTTGAATCTGCCCCATTCGCATTCCGAGTCCAGAAAGGGAACCCTCAGGAAAATACCCAAAGGGGCTTCAGGGTCTTAACACGCCCCATTTTCTGTACTAATGGGGGAAGACCAACACGTGAAAATCCGATCTTGAGTCCTGTGTTTTGATTCTGTATGAATTTTTTTGTGTGATTCTCTAATGTATTTAGAGAGAAACTTATCCTTTTATAACCCAAGTAAAGGAAAAGAATATTGTAATGGGATTTCACCACGGGGGAATTATAATTAAATTTTACACCTTCTCAGAATCTTGCTCTTAAGAAGATCATGTAAAGTATAACAACACTCTCCCCTTTTCTTGTTGCAATGGGAGTAGTCCAGTAAGAATGAAGGAACTTAGCTCAAATGCCAGGGTAGCATTTTGGTGGTCTGCCCTCAATCACCAAGCAAGCAGTGAGCCCAAGAAATGGGGAACACCTCCACGCTGAGGCAGAGGGTTGAAAGCAGTCAGGTAACACCTATGTGTCGTTTGGAGGTTGCAACTAATAGGAAATGTGGGCAGATTTGTGATTCCTTTTATTTTCATGCTTTCCTGAAATTTCCATCTTATTCGAGATGACAGAAATTGAAGTACGATCTAACCCAGAGACAGAAGACCTTCTCAGTTTGCCTGAGACATGTCTTTCTTTAATCCCAACCTGCTGGCCCCTGTGGATGGACCATGGTTCTCACCAGCACAGGGGGAGTCAATCCGATGCATGGCCGACGACCGGTAAGACTGACTTTTCAAGAACTTGAACTAATAAACACAGACACAAAGGAGGTTGGACTTCGAAAGAGTCAAGACAGTGAAAGAACAGAGAAGTCCAAGGACTCCTGTGGATGAAATCCTGGAAGATGTCCTGCTTCTAACTGTCCTTATTTTCAACAAAACCATCCCTGAGTCAGAACATGTGCAGGTCTCCTGCTCAGCTAAAGCAGTTCAGAGGGGAGGAGGCATAGTGAGTGCAGAATTCATTTCAGAGGGAGGAAGCCAGGGTCCAGATAGACTCCTGTCATGTTGTTTTTAAGTTTTTATCCCTATTGTTGTATTCTAATGGTATCATATGTTCACTGTAGAATCCAGAAAAGCACAAAGAAGAAAGCAAAAATAATTAGGCAGTAAGCGCCATTAATATTTTGCTATAAGTACAGAGTCAGAGAAATGATTTTTTATAACACCAACACTATATCATGTAGGTACTATTTTAAAAGTTTCCCCCACTTACTGTAACTTTAGCAAATATTGCATCATTACATACTATTTCATCATATTTCTTAATTCCCCTGTTATTGGACATTTAGGCTATCTCCCATTTGGAGATATCCTAAAATAAGCATACTTGTGACGATATATAGGTCTTTATATACATCTCTGATTATTTATTACACAGAATAATTTATCACAGGAAAACGTATTTCACATAAGACAAAGGTAAGCTTTAAACCATTTCTAAAGATAAAAGCAAGGAGAAAAACATAATAAAAATGGTCAGTAGTTTTGGCCTCATAAAAATGGAAAACTAGGCTCCTTGTCTCCATTTTTGCCTACACTTAAGGCAGGTCTTACTATTTAACTACAAATCTGGTAAGCGAGGAGGGTGTTGACCGCTACTGTGTGTGTGGTACAGCAGAAGGGAGATCTGCTCCGAAGGGACCTGCAAACGTGGGAGGCCATCTGAAATCAGAAGATCCATGGGGCTTTTGCCTCACAGGCATCCTTTAAGTTTGGAATCCCTCTTTGTAGTGCCAACACGCTCAACTCCAGCCATGTGTAGAATTAATTTAAGAGAACAAGAGAGAGAATAAAGAGGTGATCGAATATGCCCCATGAATCCCTCAATCATTTCATTTCACTTAGATAAGAAAAATTTTAAAGAATGAATGCCATTTAAGCTTATTAAGAAGCTTATTTGTTCTAACATAATGCACAAAAACACATTGGTGAATTGTCAAGCTGACAGTGCACTTAGTAATGAGTGAGGATTAATGTTTTTGCAGAAATGTGATTCATGAATAAAAACTGACATAAAATTAAACTCTAGACATTTGCAGTCATTTGTAATCTTCAGAAAGACTGTGCTGCGATGTGAATTATTTTTGCATGGGACCAAGGAAGGGGTTGTGGAACCAGGAGGCAAGAAGGGGCTTGGGGGTCAGTTGTTCTTGTCTGCCTTTGGGGCCAGATGGGCTGGCATGGCCCACTGCTATCTTTCCTCTTTCTGGCCTTTAAGCCAGCCCAAGGCCACCACTTAAAGGTCAGCAATAAATCCCTCCAGGTTGCTTGTAGCTAGATCTTCCTTCTTTATTTCCAGCTATTCTTCTTCCAACACTATTTCCACCAGGTCCCATACTCGTAGTAATTGTTGTGAGTTGAATGGTGTCCCCCTAAAAGATGTTGAAGTCCTACTCCCTAGTGCTTGTGTATGTGACCTGATTTGCAAATAGGGTCTTTGCAGATGATTGCATTAAGAGTGAGGTCAGACTGGAATTGGGTGGGCCCCACTCCAACATGACCATGCTCTTATAAAAACGGGAAATGTGGATGTAGATACACATATAGGGAGAACACCATGTGGCCAAGAAGGTAGACACCAGATGCATGTGCAAGCCAGGTAGGCCAAAGACGGCCAGCAAACCCCCGGGAGCCAGAAGCAGGTAGAGTCTCCCTCAGTGCCCTCGGAGGGAGCCAGCCCTGCTGACACCTTCATCTTGGACTTGGGGCCTCCAGAGCTGTGAGACAATAAATTCCTGTTGTTTAAGCTGCCCGATTAGCGGTACCTTGTGAAGTATGACAGCCCTAGAAAAGTAATCCTGTGGTGCTTTCTCACCCAGAGCCAGACTTAGCCCTTTGTATCCATCTCTCCAGATTTCCAGCCTCCCACCTGTCTGCCCCATCCTGACTCCCAAGGAGCCCGCTCTTGGCCTGGCCGCTGGGCGCCCCCTCTGGCCCAGCCATCGCCTGCCCTCATATATTTTCCACCCCGAGTATGTGTTTCTATAAGGGGGCAAGGGAACGGGGGCCTAGTGGCCTGAGGTTCAGGCAATAGGGACTCTGATCGAGGAGCTGATGGGAGCCTGAATTCAGCTGTTGAGTCTCTTCTGCTCCACCTGCTGTGGAAAGGGCTGGTTCTGCTGCTGGCCGCTTCCAGAAGGCGGCTGCTCCCGTGTGTCCCAGTGCAGCCACCTCCAGCCTAGGCTGGTGGCCAGGAATGTGAACTCTGTAGTCAGGTGGCCATACAAATGGGTGTGTCTGTCTTCCAGTAAAACTATTTATAAAAACAGGCAGCAGAGCAGATAGGCCATGGGTCCATAGTTTGACACTCCTTTTGCAAAAGTGATCAATTCCATGAAGAAAATAATATGCGGTATATTGCAGGTGAGAGGACGAATAACTTAGGGTGGTCAGCAAGGGCCCCTCTGAGGGGCAGATCTTTGCCCAAGGCCCTAAACAATGAGGAGGAGGAAGCCTTGGCCCAGAGGGTTCTAGGCAAAGAGGTCATCTGGTGTAAAACTCCCAAAAGAAGAATAAGCTTGGAAAGTTCTGGAATGGGAAAGAAAACCAATGCGGCTGCAGTGGGAGAGCACCTGGGAAAGTAGTGAGAGAGCCAGAGGCAGGTTAAGAACTTGGACTTGATTCTTAGGGAAATGGGCAGCCGTTGGAGGATATCTAATTTATGTTTTTAAAAGTTCGCTCTGGCTGTTGTATGGAGAATAAATGATAGGGGACAAGAAGTGACCACAGAGGCTTGCTGGTGGCCTCCTGGAGTGGTCCCAGTAAGAGTCCAGGTTTTACTGCTGGTCCAAAATGGAAAACTGGCTGAACATTCCCAGTATGTGCACTGTTTCTGTGAGGGCTTTTTGGTTGCAAGCAACAGCGAATTCTGAATGCTGGAGTGAACAGGGAATTTAGGAAAGAATGGAAAGTGGGTATCTAAAAAGAGCCCAGGAAAGGACAGGGATCTCAGCAGCAGAGACCATTTAATTGTAGTGACAGGACCCCATAAATGAGAATGAGCTCCAAATGCTAAAATAAAAAAATTAAAATCCTGAATAAAGATTCCTTAGAGTCCAGTTGGCTGAGCATTGGCTGCAAGCCCACCTTTGGTGAGGGGAGAGTGCAGCACCTGCCCTTAAAGTCTGAGCAAGCGTCTATGTGTTGAAGGAGATGTGATTACCCCAGTAAGGAATTAGGGTGTCGTTACCAATGGGGAAAACAGACATCGGGTGGTCCAATTACGATAAAAACCTTCAAGATGTTTTTTTCTGGTGTTCGGTTTCGACTGAAGGAAGAAATCTCTTGTCTTCCTCTAATTGTTCCACCACTAGGTTTCATTCCCCTTAGAAAGAAGACGCATATTGGGCTAGAAAACATGTCCTGTTTATGCACATCTCCCACTGCACAGTACACGGGGATCAACTTTCCTGGAAACTGCTGTGATCAGGATAGAATCGTGTCGTCTGGAAGTCAAGGTGCTCTGCTGACCCTCCCAGCCTCACACTCCTGAATCAGGGCTTGGGGCTGGACAAATGGTTTTACTTGCCGTTTCCCAAATACAGCAAACATGCTCGTTTTCACCTCTGGGGTTTTACCTGTGCTTTTTCCTCCTCCTAAAACCCATCCAAATATTCTTAAAATGTTTATCAAGTGCCACTATGTGCGAGGTATTGTGCTAAGCACAGAATAACCAACCCTTCTGGTGCTTTAAAGCAGTTTTTCTCAAATATTAACATGCAACCAAACCATCTGGGGATCTTGTGAAAACGAAGCTTGTTAGTCTGTGTGTCAGGGTTAAGGGCTGGTACTCAGCATTTAGCACACGCTCCCAGGTTAGCAGATGTTTCAGGTCTGCTGGCCATGTATTGAGTAGCAGTTCTTTGAAGCATATACACTTGATAATAGCAGCCTCATTCACCAATCATAATAACTACCATTTGCTTAGCGTTTTGAATTTTACAAAGTGATTTTCAAATACTATCTTACTTAAATCAAGGTAACTGAGCATAGTAGAAATTATTATACTCATTTAAAAAATATTTTACCTCTCTCAACACACACACACACACACACACACACACACATACACACACGATACACATTTATATACACATGGTTTCCTTGAACCATTTTAAAGTAAGTTTCAGATATCATGACACTTTATGCCTAAATATTCTAATGAGTTTCTCTTGAGAAAAATATATTCTTTCTTAATTCATCTCAATAGTATCATACATAAGAAATTTGACATTGACACTCTTAACAGCTAAGACATCGTACATATTTAAAGTTCCATAGTTGTCCCCAAAATGTTCTTATAGCTGAGCTTTTCTTTTGGATTCAGGATCTAATCAAGAATCGCATGTTGCATTTAGTCAGTATGTGCTGTACTCTTCCAACCTTTTTCATTTTTTATGGTAATAAAATTTTTGAAGATTCCAGGTAAGTTTTCATGTAGAATGTTCTCTTTTGCCTTGCTGTTTCCTCGTGATTAGATTCAGGTTAAACATTTTTGTCAAAAGTATTATATGGATAATGCTCTATGCTCCTCATTACATCAGGGGACTCATCAGTTTGTTTCTTAATTGGTCATGTTAAGTTTTAATCACTTGGTTAAAGTGGTGTCCCCTGGACTTCCCACTGACAAGATAGTTTTCCTCCTTTGTGATTAATAAATAATATATTGAATGATACTTTGAGTTATTTTTTCCACTAGCTAAACACATTTCCAAAATTTAAAATAATTATAGATACACAAGAGGTTGCAAATAATACAAAAATAAAAAGTATAGAAGGCCTTGTGCACCCTTCACCCCACCTTCCCCCAAAGTGATCATCTTACATAAATATGATACACCACCAAAACCAGGAGCTTGACATTGGTATAACACAGTTTATTTAGGTCTCAATATGTTATATTCATTTGTGTGTTTCAATGTGTATGGATTTATCCAATTTTATCAAGTGTGAGGCTTTGTTTAATCAGCCACAACCAAGATCCAGAATGATTCCATCATCACAGGGTTCCCTCATGCTACTCCTTGGTAAATACAACCACCACCACTCATCCCTAACCCCTGGCAACCACTAACGTGTCCTCTTTATTTATAATTTTTATAGAGAATATTATATAAATGGAATCATATCATATGTAGCCTTTGGGATTCAGAGTTTTCATTCAGCATAAATTTTTTTGAGACCCATGCAAGTTCTGTACATCAACACTTTGTTGCTTTTTATTGGTCAGTAGTATCCCATGTCATGTGTCATCACCCAACAGATTTAACCATGTATTGATAACCCTTGCCTGAGTTCACTGTTACTTCAGAGTTTGAAATATGAGTATTTATCTAATGAAATTATTCCTTCACTAAATCCATTTTCATATGAAAAATTTGAGGCTGAAGATTGCAAAGCTATTAAGGGATGGACCTAACACTCAATCTCAGGGTTTCCAACTATAAATCTCATATTTTTGTCTAGCCCACCATATTAACTAAGAACCTCTTATGTACCTCCCTCTTCTAGGTACAAGGGACAGAAAAATGAAAAAGCATAATTTGTTCTTATATCCAAAGTTGACAACTATTCAAATGTACCAGCTGTATGAAAATATATACATTTTCCAAATTTGGTGAAAACTAGAAGCCTAAGCTCAGTGAAATCAAATAGAGGAAACATAAGGAAAATTACACCCACTGAGGCATAATCTAATTGATGGAAGCCAGTAGTAAAGAGAAAAATCTTAAAAGAAGCCAAAGAAAAAAGATGCAGAGTGGAACAAAATAATGATAGTAGATTTCTTGTCAGAAACCATGCAAGCTAGAAATAATGCAGCAACAGTTTGACAGAATTGAAATAAAAAAAATAGTCAACCTAGACTTCTATTCCCAACAAAGGTCTTACAAAAATGAAGGTGTGAAACTTGCGTCTGATTAATATGGAGTAATAGGAATCTGATTTACCATCTCATATAAACCAGCTAAGCCCCTAAAAATATGCACCCACACACACAGGCACACACTCATCTATATGTGTGCGTGCATGTATCTTAGATATATATATTTATATATATGAAACAATGGTGCTCAATGCATTGAACATCAGGCAAAGAAGGATGATGATATCTGAGAGAAGGGAAGCAAATGAAGTGAGCCCTAAAATTACCCTCAGGTTACTGTCTGGAGAAAGTTTCCAGGTTATGATGCAGGAGGAAGATTTCAGGCAAAGACCAGAGGACTTTATGAGTTGAGAAGACTAAATTGTGAATTTGGGAAACTTGAAATAACTACAGTTTTCAGGGATAAGCAAGCACCAGAAAGAAGAGCATTGCACAGAGAAAGAACCCCACAGAGGATTGCACTTGGATATTTGGTTGAGTATTGACTAGCATCTGTATGTGATGAAACTACCCAGGGTCAGAGAAAGAACTACCCAAAAGTATTAAGATGAACAGTTTTCAGAGCTCACACAGGGCTGGGAATAATTCTGTTCCCAATGGTCAGAGTGGAAAACCTAATAAATTACGAGGATCAGTTAGAGTATGAAGAAGACCCTTGTCCCCATACTGAGGAAAAGTTTACCCTAGACTCTCTACTTCTCTGGTTGTGCCTTACTAACCTTGAATGTGAAAATTGAAAAGGTAAACTATTTTCAAATAATTGAACTTCATTTCAGAACAAAGCTCAAGAATATTTAAAATAGAAAAATATCCAGTACCAAACAAGTAAAGTAAAAATATCTAGCATCTAATCAAACTACCAGGAAAACAAGCAAGACAAAACAAAACAGAAAAACAAACTAAAAAACAGGAAAATATAGCCCATAACGAGGAGAAAAAAATGGGAGGGAGAAAATGGAAATATAGTGTTCAAGATTTTGATGTTGTACATAAGCTGGTATAATTTTATTTCAAGATAGACTATAAGAAGTTAATTGCTTACTGTAAAACCTAAAGCAAAAATTGAAAATATGAAACAATGAGGTACAGGCAATAGGCCAATATTGAAGATAAAATAGATTCATAAAAGCAGTTATTCCAAAAGAAATCAAAAACAGAAAAAGAGAATAAGTAGCAGATGCAATAAATAAGGAAAAAAGCAAGATGTGAGATTTTACATCTATTATATAACCATTATGCTATATGTAAAACATTTGTACACTTCAAATAAAAGTAGGATTTTAAGATTAGATTAAGAAATGCAGGACCCCATTAATGCTGTCTATAGGAAACACACTTTAGGTATAAAAACAGATAAATCAAAAATAAAAAGATAGATATACAAAACTAGCATGAATCAAAGTGTCTATTTTAAAAACAGACCAAGCAAACTTCAGAACTATAAATACTAGGAGACATAAAGAGGAACAAAACTTAATAATAAAAGGGCCAATTCATCAAGTATATATAGCACAATTAAATGTTTATGTGCCCAATAACAGAACTCCACAATACCTGAAAGAAAAACTGATGAAAGAAGAAATAAAAACATCCATAATTAAACTTGAAGATTTCAACACTCCTCTTTCACTAGTTGATAGAGTAAGTAGACAGAAAGCAAAAGGGATATAAAGAACTAATAAACATATGAACGTAAATGACTTAACGGATATTTATAGAACATCTTCCACCAGTAACAATAGAATATATAATATTTTTAAGTGCATATGGGACTTTCAACAAGGTAGACCATATTATGGTCTTAGTATCTCAATACATTTAAAAAAATGTTGAAAACAAACAAAGTATGTTCTCTAACCACAGCAAATTAAATTAGAAAGCACTTAAATAAATGTGCCTGAAAATGATCCAAATGTTTTGAACCTAAATAACACATTTTTGAATAACTCATTGGGCACAGAAGAGAGCCACAAAAGAAGCTGAAAATAATTTTACCTGAATGAAAATGAAAACTCAGCATGTCAAAATGTATGGGATATGGTTACAACAGTCCTCAGGCAGAATTTATAGCATTAATTACTCACATTAGAAAAGAAGAAATGTCTCAAGTAAATTATCTAAGCATTCCCCATGAAAACCTAGAAAAGGAAGAGCAAATTCATCAGAGGTGGAACGTAAGGTAATAATAAAAATAAAAGGAGAAATCAGTAAAATAGAAAGCAGAAAAACAACAGAAAAAAACAATGAAACTGAAAGTTGGTTCTTTCAGCATATAATAAAATTGATAAACCTCTGGAATGATGAATAAAAGAAAGACACAAATGATCAATATCAGGAAACTAAAACATAATCAGGGAATACTATGGACAACTTTATAACAGTACTGAACAACTTAAGTGAAAGGACAAATTCCTTTAAAAAAAACAAACTACCAAAGCTCGCTCAAGAAGGAACAGATAACATGACTAGCTCTGTATTTATTGAAGAAATTTAATTCATAGTTAAAACCTTCCTGAAAGGAAATTCCAAGTATAGATAGCTTTACTGCTCAATTCTACCAAATGTTTAAAGAAGAAATTAAACAAATTATACACAAACTTCCAGAACATAGAAGTGGAGGAAATACTGATACCAAATTTTTCTAATGTCTAAAACAAAGAGTTTACAAGGGAAGGAAACTATAGACTAATATTCTGTGACCATAGACACAAATGTCAAAATCAAATTTTAGCATTCAAATCCAGCAATATATAAAAAGAATAATGCATTATGACCAAGTGGTTTTTATGCCAGGAATTCAAGATTGGCTTATGATTTGAAACTCAATCAATATAGTAGCAGAATGAAAATGAAAAATAATGCTACAATCTCTACGATGGTTTAAAAGCCTTAAAAAAATTAAATATCCATTTATGATTTTAAAGAAAAAGCTTTCAGCAAATTAAGAATAGAAAGGAACAGCCTTAACCTGATAGCTTCTATTTTAAAAGCTACAGCTAACATACTTAATAGAAAAAGATTAAAGTCTTTCCCCCTAAGATTGGAAACAAAGCAAGGTATCCATTCACACAATTTCTATTCAGCATTGTATTGGTCTTAACCTTCACAACAAGGCAAGAAAAGGAAATTAAGTGTATATATACTTGAAAGGAAGAGGTACCCCTTTATTAATAGAAAACATGATCTTTTATGTAGAAAACTACCATACTGGTAATAGAATAAGTTAGTTTTCCAGGGTTTCAGGACATAAGGTTAAGATAGAAAAATAAACAAAGTACACTTATAACTCAATAATAATAATAAAACCTAAAAAGGAAGAAAATGGGCAAAGGATCTGAGTAGCACTTTGGCAAAAAGGATACATGTTAATTACCAAACACCTGAAAAGATGTTTAGCATAATTAGTCAATAGTTAGGTTTTCCTGACTTAAATTTAAACCACAAAGAGATACCACCACACACTCCTACTAGAAGAGTGAAAATTGAAAAGATTGAGACCATCAAGTGTTGCTTAGTATTTAGAGAAACTAGAACTCTTATACAAAGCTGTAGTATTGCAAAATGGTACAATTGCTTTGGAAAACTGTTGGGCAGTTTCTTACGAAGTTAAACATACACTTGACATTTGACTTAGCGATATCTACTCTTAGATATTCATTTACTTAAGAGAAATCAAAACACATCCACACAAAGGCATGTATGTAAATGATCATGACACCTTTATTCATAGAAACAAAAAAAACAGAAACATCTCAAATGTCCATTAACTGATGAATGGATAAACTAATTGTGTTATAGCCATATAGAGGAATATTACGCATCAATAACATGGAGTGAATTTATCTGTGGTTACATAACTGCAAACATTTGTCAAAACTTATTGAATAGTATACGTAAAATTGGTAGGGTTTTGGGTATGTAACTGATATCTCAATAAAGCTAATATATATTGTTGGAGATGTACAGAACATATGTAAATACATAAAAAATTTGGAACTGAGGAGTGAACTCAAAGCTAAAGCTGTAGATTTCTAAGTACAAGGGAAAGACAGTATTTGAAACCTCAAGTTTTATAGGAACCCTGAGAAGAAGGCAAAGTCTATATTATCTTCACCTTTTAAAATTAGGCAACAGGCTCACATATATTATCTGATTTGTCCATAATTATACAGCCGTTTTTAAAAGCCCTAACAAAGAACTATTACATGACGATTTATGTATGTATGAGCTACACACAATGAAATTGTGAAGGTGTCGCTATGTTCCACGCATTAAAAAGTCAAACCACCATTCAATTTGTGACCCACCCAACTCTTTTTTAAAAACGGTAAGCAGGAAATGCTGACCGAAGATCCTTTCTCTATCTCTGTGTTCATTTTCTGTAGATTTCTCCCATACCCACATAGATACATACCTGTAGAAACAATACCTGTACACTACAGTCCTCAAAGAATAAGCAAGTAGGTAGATATGAGTACTGACTGATGATTAGGGACAAGGGAAATAAGTGAATAAATGAGGGAATAATGGAAGCAAATCCAGAGGTACATGAAAGATTGGGGGTGGGCAGCATGACCAAGAGAACCCAGAATCTCTGTGATCCTATTCTTTTATTATTTTGTCATTTGATAGAGTTAATTTGCAGGCTGAAAGGCTTTTCAGTTATTGGCTTTAGGGCTACATGTGCATTTACAGATATTAGTAAGTTTCTTACACTACTTATCCAAAAATTTACACAGATTAAAAAATAAACATTAATTTTCTATAACCAAAACAATTATTAGGGCTCAGGAAAAGAAAGTACATAAAAGCATTAGTTTAGCAGACAAAAGCATTTCTGCTGTTACAGGCAGCAGTCAGCATGGATTAAAATGCAGGCAAAATGAACACGCACAAGAATGTGACAAATTTTTATGCAAGTATAATTTTATTCCAGATAGGCAACAATTCTTTTTTGAAAATGAAATGACTAAAAATCTAGCAAAGGAGCAAGTAATGACTACACTGCTTCTCATATTTCTTTTAAGAAATTAAATTAAATCATTTTTCATTTCGATGGGCAAAAAAAAAAAGAGTCCTAAAAACAATAGTGTTTTTGGTTTTTGAAACAGTAAGCAAGGTCTCTCTCATTTTCCACAAGGATTCGCTTCTCTGGTGATTCGCTTCCCTGGTACAGCTTTGTCATCACGGAATATAAGTGTTTTTATAGCTGTTGAAAGCCCATGAATTCTAAGGCTCATGACAGAGAGACTAAACTGCCTTTCATGATAGTGGCATGAACAGTAATTCGAAATAGTATATGCCATACTGTACAAAATAGGTCATAATATCATCAAATTGGACATTAGACCTGAAACCCCTGTGTCTGTAAATATCAATGAAGATGGTAGGCTTCAGAACAAAGCAGAGTGGCTACTGAGAAAAATCAACTTAGAAACAACCTTGTAATTTGAAGAACAGATAGCTGCAGTTGTAAATGCACTGTCAAATCCCCACTGCACTGGGAGTAGGCAACGGTCAGGGTTTGGGAAAAGAGGGACCTTGGACTAAGAAATGGCGTGTACATCGGTGGCTTTCAAGACGTTACTCTGCAGCCCTTTGGCATCCCTGCCGTCCCAGTCTGTTATATTTAGGTCTACGGAGGGGACTCTGGCAGCCGGTGTGAGTGGGGTGTGGAGACCTACTTATGAATCCTAGTTGAAATACACAAGCGATTCGTCTTAGGAAAGTTTTTTAAAAAATTATAAACCAAGGCAGAGGCAGTGGGAGAGAGAGGGGGGCAAAATGGGGTAGTTGGGAGGCGAGCTGGCAGGGAAAAATTTTCCAGATTTCCCACTTCATGCCGTGGCCGTCCTGCTCCATTACTTCCTATGATGAGCAAGAGCTGTCGGGGCTGTTTTCTTCTGCAGCAGGTCAGTGCTCTCTGGAAAGAGAAGTGACAGGAAGAGCGCACTGGTTTTGTGCTGTGAAGGAAAAATACAGAAACCCATTAAAGGGAAAGACTGAGAATGAAATTCCTTAGGATTTCTTCCCTCCTGTAGCTTTTTTGTACTTGTCAAACATTATTTCAAGGACAAATAGTTGTCCTTTCATGGCCTGAAACTAAGGGAGCATGGTATTTCAGGCAGAAATATGGAGAGAGAAATTTAATTTCTTTTATTCTTATAGATATAAAGACTGTATTTGGCACTATATACAATTATTTGTTGCTTATCATTTTTATATGGGAACAAGCCATTTGTAACGTTGACTTACGAGGGCTTAGAGGCAAAGCTACTGAAGGAAATAACAGTGAGTCGCCGCTGAATCGGGCATATGAGAAAGCAAAATGGAAGTTCAATCTAAGGGAAGATTCAATACCAAAAGAACAAGCTCAGGTAGTAAATGGAAGGAAAGGGGAAACAATAACATTAAAAAGAGGAAGGAGTTGCTTTAAGTATTGCTCTAAGGGGAGTTCACCAAGGTAGAGCCTGGAAGAGCTAATAATTCTAACAGGCTTCAACGTGGGGATAAATAGGTGAGATAGTAATAGCATTTGTCTTCATATTGCAGTTTTTCTCTGAGGGTCTCCAAGCACCTCGCATATATATTAGAAAATAAGAAGTTCCTGGCCAAAGGAGCAGCTAAACATTTGAACAAGTTGCCAAGGGAGCTTCAAGCATCTTTGGAGATCTTTAACATGGAGTGGCTTCTTGTTTATCTGGAACTGTTATGGGCCATTGGTTGTTCAAGCTCTAGCTTGCATCAAAATCACTTGGAGACTTGCTAAAACATGGATTTCTGGGTCCACCCACCCTCAGAAGTTCTGATTCAGTAGTTTGGACAGTGGGATGAGCTGGGAGGTTTGCATTCGTAAGAAATTCTCAGTGATGCTGTGGCTGTGGGTCCAGGGACCACACTGCTTTGGGCACAGATATGTCTAATAATGACCAAGCCACCATCTGTTGAGCTCTGACTATGCGGGGTGCCATGCATTCTGTTTGATGGACATCGCCTTCCTCCAAAAGGTGTATGAAGCTGCAGTGAGAGCTAATCAGCTGTTGCTCAAATCACTCGGCAATATGTTGCAGCACAATACGTATCAAACATGAGTTAGCCTGAATTTGGGTCATTCCTTCTAAGCTTCTGTATTATTTTGTCTAGTGGTGGGGATATGCGTGATCCCTAATACCTGGGTACACTTACAAGTTTCAGACTGTAAATCACACGAGATGAAGGGGAAAAGCACAAGAACAAAACTTAAAGAAAATAAATGGTTTTCTGAGGTGTCATAATTTTTAGACCTCACATGGGTATGCAAGGCCACATCCGGGTGTTAGCTCTGAACTGTGTAGCTGTAACCCCCAAATCAGCTGGCCCTTTGATCTCCTTTCCAAACTTCTCCCACTCTTGGCACCCTCAAAATTAAAAACCCACTGATACAAAACCATGTTAGAATTATACCGATCTTATTAGGGATGACGGGCAGCGCTCACCATGCCCCTGGTCTCCCCCAGTGAATCCTCAGTCCCAGTTGCTCCCCACTCCTAAATTCTCCTTTGCTTTCTCTCTCCAAAATGCAAACTATTGTCCTGCTTTTAATATGTGGAGTTTCTCTCCTTCCTGAAAACTGGTCACTTCCCAGTTACCCCCAGATCCTAGAGGTGGCTTTTACCCTGTATTAGGCTTATGAAAGCATTTTTGCTTCCATAATGGTCTCCTATTACAAAGAAATTTTCCTATCAACTGCTTATCACTGCAGATAAAATATTCTGTATATCAGACTTCTTAAAAACTTCCTGGTTATTTCAAATCCAGCTGACACATTCTGGATCCATATGTGAGTGTTGAGTACTTGCAAAGTATTCAAATTGAGATGTGCTAAAACTGTAAAATACAGATTCAGAGACTCAGTATGAAAAGAAGAATATAACATACCTCGACAATTGTTTAAGTTGCATATTGAAATGGTAATATTTTGGATATGCTGAGCAATATAAGATATATTATTGAAATAAATTTTGCCTCTTTCTTTTTTACTTTTATTATTGTGCCTAGTAATAAATTTAAAATTACAGATGGGGCTAGCATTATATTCCAATTAGACAGACTATTGTAGGTCCTAAGACAACCGGAGGCTGTGTAAGGCTGGATGTTCCTGGAAGTCAAGGCACTGAAAAGTCATTGTTTACCTATGGAAGAAGCAGATCTACTATATACTTTTCTCCGTCTGGCAAATGTCAAAAACTGGTCTTAAAGGGCTTCCAGCTATTGCTGACCAGGAGTATTTGACACTAGGTAAGACTATGACCTTAGGACAATTCTTTGTACATCGGATAGAGCACCTACATTATGCCTTAAATTGCATAGCATTTTGTAGTATTGGATAAATTAATGAAAGAATGAAAATCTCCCTTATTTTGACTATGAGCATTCTGGTAACAAGATTTATGGTTTTTATTCATTTTCCTACATTGTACAATGTCTGACACACGGTAAGGGCTCAGGAAATATTTGTTGAAGGCATGGTAGCATGGGAGTACTAGGGAGGAGAGTGGGTGATGAGGTGAAGGCCTCTATTACCTGGGAATACTTGGTTTGGCTAAACATAAACATAGGTCAAACCAACAAACTCACCAAAGAGGGCCCAGGCCTCATCATTCGTAAAGCCACAGGTCGGGTCTTTGGCTGCACCTTATTTAATTATGAAAGGTGCAATTCAGCATGTCACTTAATGTTTGTGGCACATTCTCCAGGTTGCAATTTGCATAGTGGGAAATGAGTCCAGAGTGTATATTTTCATGAAAGATTTCAGAAATTCTAAAAAAAGGCCTGAAGATGAGAATATCTAATATCTGTGATTCCCTTGGGGCTAACTGCAAAGAAGGGAAACAGGCATTTAGAAATGCAATGAGCGTCAGTAAGTCAGCAGTGGACAATCCAGTGTTTCCACAGATGCTTACAACTTCCCCCCACTTCTCTCTTCTGTTCTCTCTTTATTCTATCCAAATTTAAGGGATACAATTGACTCAAATAGAGCGAAGACACTGAGGTAAGAAAACGGAGGTTTTTATTTAGCCAGAGCAAGAACACAAACATATTGCAAGAATAGGAAATAAAGAGAAGACTCCTTCAGATTCCACAACAGGCAAGCCAAGGATGGCCTCAAGGTGTCAGCAAATACAGGACGCGAGAACGCAAATCAGGGCATGAAAAGGGTTTTCACATGGAAAGGTTTGCTTCGCAGATGTGAAAAAAGGCACCCAGGTAACCATGCTGGGACAAATAAAAGGTGAATGGATGATTAGACTTATATATCAGTTTTATATAGTTTAGTGTTGTCTTATTTTTGAATTAAATATAAGGACAGACACAATAATCTTAGTAGCTCTTAGATCTTAATCTGGACCTGGGAGTGTCCAGTCATAACATGATATATTATTCACACTTAGAAATACTGTGGGTTAACTCAGGGTCTCCAGACAATAACTTTTTGCAGTAAAAGTAAATGGGACATGGTCTCCGTGTCACCAAGTCCCCTTAAAGGTGTTCCTCTATGTGAAACCCTGAGTTGTTACACTTGCTCTGGCCACTAAGATCCATGGTTAAGATTGTTAGAAAAGGATTCGAGATGGCGGCATGAGAGGGGAGACGGAGAGCTCCTCCCAAAACCACAAACAGTACAAAAATATAGTTAATAAATACAACTAACCTTCAGGCAGCAACAAGAAAGAAGGCTGAACCAGACTGCATACAGACGGCACGAACAGAGCAGACCTCAAGAAACAGGGTAACGTAGGAAAGCCTTAATCCGGCGGAACCCAAGCCCTTCCCCGACCCCAGCTCACCAGCGGGAGGAAGAGAAACGGAGTGGGGAGGGGGTGAAAGCCTGGGACTGCTGGACACCAAGCCCTGGACAATGGGGAACCCGGACAGGCGGAGTGCTTGCGAGATTGACATTCCCGCCATTTGTGGAGGAGGGGATCCACACCCGGCTGCTCTGTGTTGGAGGAAAGGCAGGGGGTCTGAGAGGCTCCCTAGCAGCCAGAGGGCTGCTGAAGGGGCAGTGATTGCACGGAGCTTGCTGTGCGGGAGAAGGAAGAGCTGGACAAGGTAGTCTGGGTGCGCTCTGCCCAGCTGGTTGGGAACTTTGAGGAGCTTCAGGTGCTCCAGCCCCCTGGCGGCCTACTCAGCTCAGAGGCCCCCCACTGTGACACACAGCCTGCCAAACCTTTGTACTGCCCTGCAGGCACCTACTCACAAACCTGCAGTCACTGCACAGGTGTCAGGTCAGCCAGAGGGAGGCCCTGCCTACAACAGCTAGAGATGCAAAGCACAGAAGATTACCCGTGTGTGCTTGGCCCATTTCCTCTGACACTGGAGACAGGCACCACAGATGGGAAGCAGGAACAGATCGTTCCTCCCACTAAGCACCAGCTACACTCCTCTACGTCCCCCAACCTCACTCTAGGGGCTGAGCAGCTCCAGAGACTGGAGTTTCTGCACACCAGTGGGCACCACACAGAAATATGAAACATCAAAAGAACATGGTTCAGACCAAAATCTCACAAACCCCAGGAACAGGTTCAAATAAAACCAAACTCGCAAATCTTCCAGAAAGAGAGTTCAAAATAAAAATTATAAACATGCTTATGGAGTACAGAAAAATATTAAAGACCTCAGGAATGAATTTAAGATGGAGATTCAATCATTAAGAAATACCATATCTGAAATGCAACATACGATGGAGGGATTTAAAAGTAGATTAGATGTAGTAGAAGAGATGGTAAATGGAATAGAAATTAGAGAAGAGGAATGCAAAGAAGCTGAGGCACAGAAATAAAAAAAAAGATCTCTAAGAATGAAAGAATATTGAGAGAACTGTGTGACCTATCCAAATGCAACAATATTTGCATTAAAGAGGTACCAGAAGAAGAAGAGAGAAAAAAAGGGATAGGAAGTGTTATAGAGGAGGTAATTGCTGAAAACTTCCCCAATCTTTGGAAAGAGATAGTCTCTCAGGCCTTGGAGGTGCACAGATCTCCCAACACAAGGGGCCTACAGAAGACAACATCAAGACATATAATACTTAAAATGACAAAGATCAAGTATAAACACAGACTTTTAAAAGCAACTAGAGAGAGAAAAAAGATCACATACAAAGGAAAATCCATCAGGCTATCGTCGGACTTCTCAACAGAAACCTTACAGGCCAGAAGAGAGTAGCATGATATATGTAATGCAATGAAGCAGAAGGGCCTTGAACCAAGAATACTCTACCCAGCAAGGTTATCATTTAAATTTGAAGGAGGGATTAAACAATTTTCAGATGAGCAAAAGCTGAGAGAATTTACCTCCCATAAACCACCTCTACAGGGCATTTTGGAGGGACTTCTATAGATGGAAGTATTCCTAAGGCTAAACAAATGTCATTCAAGGGAGACAAAGAGTACAGAATATGATTCATAACATACAAATAATGCAGGAGAAAGAAAAAGGAGGAAAAAAAAAAGAACCTTTAGGTTGAGTTTATAATAGTATACAAAATAAGTTAAATTAGACTGTTAGATAGCAAGGGAATTGCCCTTGAACCTTGGGTAACCACAAATCTAAAGCCTGCAGTGGCAATAACTACATACCTATCGATAATCACCCTAAATGTAAATGGTCTGAATGCACCAATCAAAAGACATAGAGTTACTGAATGGATAAAAAACAAGACCCATCTATATGCTGCCTACAAGAGACTCACTTCAAACCTAAAGACATACACAGACTGAAAGTAAAGGGATGGAAAAAGATATTTCATGCAACTAATAGGAAGAAAAAAGCAGGAGTTGCAGTACTTGTATCAGACAAAATTGACTTCAAAACAAAGGAAGTCACAAGAGAAAAAGAAGGACATTACATAATGATAAAAGGGTCAGTCCAACAAGAGGATATAACTATTATAAATATCTATGCACCCAACACAGGATCACCTACATATGTGAAACAAATACTAACACAATTAAAGGGAGAAATAGAATGCAACACATTCATTTTAGGAGACTTCAACACACTACTCACTCCAAAGGACAGATCATCCAGACAGAAAATAAGTAAAGAGACAGAGGCACTGAACAGCATATTAAAACAGATGGACCTAACAGACATCTACAGAACACTCCATCCAAAAGCAACAGGATACACATTCTTCTCAAGTGCACATGGAACATTTTCAAGAATAGATCATATATTATGCCACAAAAAGAACCTCAGTAAATTCAAAAAGATCGAAACTGTACCAACTGGCTTCTCAGATCACAAAGGTATGAAACTAGAAATAAATTACATAATGAAAATGAAAAAGCCCACAAACACATGGAGGCTTAATAACATGCTCCTAAATAATCAATGAATCAATGACCAAATAAAAACAGAGATCAAGCAATATATGGAGACAAATGACAACAATAATTCAACACCACAAAGTCTGTGGGATGCAGTGAAAGCTGCGCTAAGAGGGAAATATATTGTGATGCAGGCCTACCTAAGGAAAAAAGAACAATCCCAAATGAACAGTCTAAACTCACAATTAATGAAAATAGAAAAGGAAGAACAAATGAGGCCCAAAGTCAATAGAACGAGGGACATAATAAAGATTAAAGCAGAAATAAATAAAATTGAGAATAAAACTATAGAAAGAATCAATGAAAGCAGGAGCTGGTTCTTTGAGAAAATTAACAAAATAGATAAACCCCTAGCCAGACTTATCAAGAAAGAAAGAGTCTACACACATAAACAGAATCAGAAATGAGAAAGTAAAAATCACTACGGATACCACAGAAATACAATTATGAGAGAATACTATGAAAAATTATATGGCAACAAAGTGGATAACCTAGAAGAAATGGACAACTTTCTAGAAAAATACAACCTCCCAAGGCTGACCCAGGAAGGAACAGAAAATCTGAATAGACCAATTACCAACAAAGAAATTGAATTGGTATTCAAAAAACTACCTAAGAATAAAACGCGTGGACGAGATGGTTTCACTGTTGAATTTTATCAAACATTTAGTGAAGACCTAATACCCATCCTCACTAAAGTTTTCCAAAAAGTAGAAGAGGAGGGAATAATCCCAAACTTATTCTACAAGGCCAATGTCACTCTAATACCAAAACCAGGCAAAGACACCACAAAAAAGAAAATTACAGACCAATATCCCTAATGAACTTAGATGAAAAAATACTCAACAAAACATTAGCAAACCGAATTCAAAAATACATGAAAAAGATCATTCATCATGATCAAGTGGGATTCATCCCAGGGATGCAAGGATGGTACAACATTCGAAAATCCATCAACATCATCCACTACATCAATAAAAAGAAGGACAAAAACCACATGATCATCTCCATAGATGCTGAAAAAGCATTCGACAAAATTCAACATCCATTAATGATAAAAACTCTCAACAAAATGAGTATAGAGGGCAAGTACCTCAACATAATAAAGGCCATATATGACAAACCGTCAGCCAACATTATACTTAATAGCGAGAAGCTGAAACTTTTCCTTTAAGATCGGGAATAAGACAAGGATGCCCACTCTCCCCACTTTTATTCAATATAGTACTGGAGGTCCCTGAAAACTAAAAGACACTCTTAAGAGAAATTAAAGAGGACATTAATAAATGGAAATTCATCCCTCTTGGCTATGAAGAATTAATATTGTCAAAATGGCCAGCCTGCCTAAAGCAATATACAGATTCAATGCAATTCCTATCAAATTACTAACAGCATTCTTCAATGAACTAGAGCAAATAGTTCTAAAATTCATATGGAACCACAAAAGACCACAAATAGCCAAAGCAAACCTGAGAAGAAGAATAAAGCAGGGGGGATTATGCTCCCTGACTTCGAGCTCTACTACAAAGCCACAGTAATCAAGACAATTTGGTACTGGCACAAAAACAGACCCATAGACCAGTGGAACAGAATAGAGAGCCCAGATATAAACCCAAGCATATATGATCAATTAATACACAATAAAGAAGCCACTGATATACAATGGGGAAATGACAGCCTCTTCAACAGCTGGTGTTGGCAAAACTGGTCAGCTACATGTAAGAGAATGAAATTGGGTTACTGTTTAACCCCATACACCATACTAAACTCAAAATGGATCAAAGACCTGAATGTAAGTCATGAAACCATAAAATGCTTAGAAAAAAATGTAGGCAAAAATCTCTTGGACATAAACATGAGAAACTTCTTCATGAACATATCTCCCCGGGCAAGGGAAACAAAAGCAAAAATGAATGAATGGGACTATATCAAACTAAAAAGCTTCTGTACAGCAAGGGATACCATCAGTAGAACAAAAAGACATCCTATAGTATGGGAGAATATATTCATAAATGACATATCCGATAAAGGGTTGACATCCAAAATATATAAAGAACTCACACACCTCAACATACAAAAAGCAAATAATCCAATTAAAAAATGGGCAGAGGAGCTGAACAGACACTTCTCCAAAGAAGAAATTCAGATGGCCAACAGGCACATGAAAAGATGCTCCACATCGCTAATCATCAGAGAAATGCAAATTAAAACCACAATGAGATATCACCTCACACCAGTGAGGATGGCCACCATCCAAAAGACAAACAACAACAAATGTTGGCGAGATGTGGAGAAAGGGGAACCCTCCTACACTGCTGGTGGGAATGTAAATTAGTTCAACCCTTGTGGAAAGCAGTATGGAGGTTCCCCAAAAAACTCAAAATAGAAATACCATTTGACCCAGGAATTCCACTCCTAGGAATTTACCCTAAGAATGCAGCAGCCCAGTTTCAAAAAGACATATGCACCCCTATGTTTATCACAGCACTATTTACAATAGCCAAGAAATGGAAGCAACTTAAGTGTCCATCAGTAGATGTATGGATAAAGAAGAGGTGGTACATATACACAATGGAATATTATTCAGCCATAAGTAGAAAACAAATCCTACCATTTGCAACAACATGGATGGAGCTAGAGGGTATTATACTCAGTGAAATAAGCCAGGTGGAGAAAGGCAAGTACCAAATGATTTCACTCATCTGTGGAGCATAAGAACAAAGAAAAAACTGAAGGAACACAACAGCAGCAGACTCACAGAACCCAAGAACGGACTAATAGTTACCAAAGGGAAAGGGACTGGGGAAGATGGGTGAGAAGGGAAGGAGAAGGGGGGAAAAGGGGCTATTACAATTAGCACCCATAATGTAGTGGGCGTGGGGGTGGGGTGGGGGATACGGGGAAGGCAGTATAATACAGAGAAGACAAGTAGTGATTCTGTAACATTTTCCTATGCTGATGGACAGTGACTGCAGTGGAGTATGTGGTGGGGACTTGATAATAGGGGGAGTCTAGTAACCATAATGTTGTTCATGTAATTGTATATTAATAGTAGCAAAATAAAAAAATCCTTAATAAACAAACAGCAATATAAAAAAAAGATTGTTAGAAAACATGTTTTGCCACTACTGATGCTTATATTTTTTTCTTGAATATAATTGAGGGAAACTGGGTCTATCAGCAAGATGCTGAGGAACCATAAAAGTCTCTATATCGGGGAATTTTTAGGGCAGGAAAAGAATCCTCTGTGATTCTATAATGGTGGATACATGACATTATACATTTGTCAAAACCTATGAATGTACAACAAAAAGAGTGAACTTTATACAATGACAAGTGAAAGTTGTTTCATTGGTTGTAACCCATGTACCACACTGTTGCAGGATATTGGTGGGGAGGCTGTGTGTGTGGTGTGGGGAGGGCATGTGAGAGCTCCGAACTTTCTGCTCAGTTTTGCTGTGAATATAAAACTGCTCTAAAAGATAAAGCCTGCTAATTAACATATAGCTTATATTTTAATCTATCCATATCTGCATCAGGCCAAAAACCATTTTCTACTTAGTAGAAGCTTTCTCTACTAAAAGTAATGCTATGCAGTCTAATAGTGGCGGGAGGCGATTGCTGCCTATTGTGTGAGATCCGGGGTGATGGGCTCAGTCATGTCATGGCCATCAGAGAATAGCCTCAGACTAGTTGTCAGGATATAATAAACCAGGCGTTTATAATCAGCCAGAAGAAAAAGCATCTAGAATGTTGCCAACTCATAGGAAAGAACAGACTAAAAATGCAAAAAAACAATAGCGACAAAATAATAGTAGTAGTAATGAGGAGTGGAATCGCAGACACCAGCAACAGAAATCTATATAAATGCATGATTAAGAATAAACACACTGAAATAAGAGAGTTTGTACCACTGCAGGGGATCATTTTTTTAAACCAGCAGTTGGTGGCATTTTTTTTTTCTTGCATAATGAGATGATCTCAGGTAAGGGAAATTTTAGGCTGAATATCAAGAAAAAAAAATTACTGACTGTGAGAACTATTGTATTACAAAGTGGTTTCTCAAGGGAGGAAGTAGAAGCTCCATCTGCACTGCTCTGGGAATAGGCTTGTTAGTACTCCTTTTCTTAGTTAACTGCTTGACATTTCAGCAGCAGAGTCAAATAATTCATGGGTCAACTAAGAGTGCTTATAATCATCGTCTTTTAAAATCCCCACCATCAGCAGTGAATTCGAAAAAAATATAGTTAGTATTTTATTCCTTGTGATAAAACCTGTCAGGTTCTTACAGTACTAAATCTGTGTAAAATACCCATGGATCACTTTTTAAATGAACGCTGATATCCATACAAAAGAATGCCTTGTCCGTGCTAAGAAAATCGCACCAGAGAATTGCCTAGAAGTAATGAAGAGTGATTGTGTCCACGATTTGTACAAACTGCTGGTAGAGTCTTAACCATCCCTTAGACTTCAAATAATAACCTTGCTAATAATAGACTAGATTAGAGGCAACAAAAAAACCAAAGGACTTTGAATACTCATGAAGCAGAAAGGAGAAAAGCAACAGTTAAAGTGAAAGAAGGTTCACAGAGAATCAATAAATTAAGAACTGCAGATTGTGACATTATTATCCTGTAAATACTCCTGGGTAGTTTTTCTAGGATCTCTTCAAACAAAGAAATAGAAAATTAACATGATCCCATCCAATATTAGCATGGAGAGGGGCTCTGGACAAACCACCCAGTATTCTCATCCCCAAAATTTTTAAGAGAGTTCGAAGTGGCCAGCAAGGGCAGCCTTGAGACGCATAGGGACACAAAGAGACTCCAAAATGGTCAATGCGCCATTTGGACTTTGTACCAGGTAGCCATCCCCAAGACCCCACACATATAACCCATGAACCCCTGCAAAAATGGGAGCTTTGGGTAGTTGCGGGCACTTGTGGCATCTCATTTGCCCCACCTGTCAGCTGTCTAGAACTCCAGCCACTGGAGTCGTTGATCTTCAATGATGGGCAACTACCAAGAATAGTATATTCCTGAGAAAAGAGCAGCTAGCTTTTGCCATTTCAGTAAGGCAAGCCCATTTAAAAGACGCATGGCAGCTTGGATTTCCATTCATTGCAATCACAAATTTGATTCCCTTGGATTAAGGCAAATGCAGAGCTGAAACCATATGTGGGTTGGTGTACACTAGGGCTGGCTACTAAGATGCCATGTGTTCTACACTGACTGCTGGAATCCCAGGATAGAAACTTGGGCAGAGCCTAGAAATGTGCCTGAAGCTCCACTCTCTTTGCTGAGGAATCTGCACCATGTGAAAGGGAAAACAGTGACTCGCATGTCAGTTGTTCACTCACTCATTCCATCTCTCAGTAATTATTTATTGGGAATTCAGTCGTAACCAAAAGTAAAATAGTCTTTGTCCTTCAGGAACATAAAGTCTAGCTCCATGGACTCTTGAATCCTTGCTCTATCACCAACCACATATGAGACGACAGCCAAATCAACCTACATGAAACTGTTTTCTCATTAGGAAAATGGGGCTATTAATATCTTTCAAGGGGTGTGGCTTTGGAAATAAGCTAAATACTTGCATAAACAATGCCTGAGCATTTAACAAGCATTCAATAAATGTTTTCAAAGCGTCTGCACATGCTTGCAACTACGAATTATTTTTCTATTTTATGCACTTTACTAATTATATTCCAGGGTTATCTGTTCAGTATTATGGAAAAGCAAGGACAGTATGCGTATCTTTCAGAAAAGAATAGCTGATATATACATCATAGTTAATGAAAGAAGAAACACAAAGAAGACCTCGGATGACAATTGAGGAGGTGAGTACATTTATAGCTTAACCATAACAACCAATCTCCACATAGGGTGATGTCTCTCAATCACTGAAAAAGAAGTTAGAAAGAGGATATGCAGTCCTCCATAAAAGTACATACAGTCACCATGAATGTGTCAAAATTCTTGTTATGGCTACTTAACTATCTTCATCTTTTGTTAGAAGTCATACAGAGATGAGAGTCAATAAAGCAAATGACATAAGAAACCAAAATGGAATCATTGTTTGGATTCTACACATAGTATGGTTAACTAGCCCACACAAAACATAAAAGTACATAAAAGCACTTAGAATGCTGGAGCTGAAAGAGACACCGAGATCGCCTAGTTTAACTTCTTCACAGATGAAACCTTAGCCTATATTGACTAATTAAATGTAACACAGCTGGTAAATGACAGACTGGACAAGAAACGTCCAGTTACAATGTCTAGTAATGCCCCTTTCCTCTCATAATATACAGAGATACATTTGAGCCATACAGTTGATGAACTGTATACCAGACACGATTTTAGATAGTGGGAATAGAGGGATAAGCAAGATAGATACAGTTGTCCTTACAGAGTTTACAGCTTACCTGGGAAGACAGTTAATACAGTAGAAACCTCATGCAGTTTGTGGAGCAGGGAAGAGCCTCCAAGGTGATATTGTTAAGCTGAGGTGGACAAATAGTGTAAGAAATGGGGACAGAAGACATAGGCAAGAGAGAGGGGCTTGGGGGCTGAAAGACAGAAATCTGGGAGATGAAGGGTGAGGAAAGAAGGCTGGAGGGAATGTAGAGAGAGGTGACTTTAAGGGATGAGTAGAAAGCACTCGGACAAGCAGGTCAGGGTTTGGGAGTTACCCTAACTGGAATGGAAACCATGGAAAAGTTTTACAGGAGAGAAGCTGAAATTATTGTATTTGTGTCTTGCCATAATCAGTTTGGCTACAGTGTGGATAAACAGTTGAAGGAGGGAAGAGCAGAGGCAAGAGGCATGTTAGGAACAGCGGGATGAGCTGATGAGGGTGAGGTGAAGGTGAGGTGAAGGCGAAATGGACAGAGGTGAGAGGTATTCACAAGGTGAGAGTGTGCGTGGGGGTTGTTGCTTGACTCCATCAGGGGACACTGAGAGAATGGGAAAGTCAAGATTTTTTCCTAGGTGTGACACATGGGAACATGCAAAGAGAGGAACAGGACTATATAGTAATGGGGTGTGCCTGTGCTGAACTCAAGGTGCTAGAAGTTCCATGAAATCCTGTCCCCCAAACTGTAAGAGATTTCCAACACAGAGCCCATTATAAAACACTGTCATCACACAGGAAAAGATAATAAAAAATGGAGACTGAAAACATTTTACCAGACATTCTGGGGAAATGCAAATTTCCTAGAAAGATATTTGCAATCTGTAGCAAATTCTTGGGCAGATGGAGCTAAAAGAGTTGGAAGAACATTCCCCAAGTAAAACTCCTGTGGTAGTAAACACACCAGCTAAGTGACAAATGCACGGGGAAGTTGTGAAAGATATGCTTGCAGTCAGACTCAGAGAGCACAGAGAGCCATACGTGGAATCCCATGCACCTGTGCACAGCACAGAACACTGGTGAATGAAACAGTGGTGGCTTCTTTCTCACGGGAGGGAAGATAAATGACAAATGGAAGCCTAAAAATAACCCCAACTCCTTAACACCTACACAGACACTAGCAATGTTGCCTAGGGCAAATGACTTTCCCCTTTGCCCCCAGTTTCTGGTCAGCATACCTTCTGTTTCGGAGTTACTCCAACTTTGGAAAGAGGCAGGTATTGCCTCTCTGACCAGCTCTGTGCACTAGGGGTCTGCTGCCCACTCCCATGTCCCCCGTTTTGTTGGAGGAGTAAACAGACATTCCAGTGTTCCACACCTCTGCTCTCTTAGACCTTTTAAAACACTAATCTTACATGAAATTACCCAGTAGCACTCACTCTTGTTTGGCATCTTAGTTAGGATTCCTTTAGAAGAAGACAAGCAGAAGGGGGCAAACAGTATACTGAGGGGATGGACGACACGCACGGAGAAATGAGGAAGGGGCAGGGAGCTGGCTGCCGCAGGAGGTGAGAGGGAATGAGACGGGGTTATCCCAGTCAGAAGGCAGAGGAGCAGGGGTGTGTGTGGATGGGGGTGTTCGTTCTCATATGCGTAGCAAAGTGTTAAAGAGAAAGCCCTCAGGCAAAGAAGCACGTATTCTGGCAGTGGGAGGTCCAGAATTGAAGTGAGGATGAAGAGATATGGATGGGACCCTGAGAGAGACTCCCAAAGCTGGCAGTGGACTGGGCTCCCAGGCTGGGGCTGTAGGGAGGTGTCATGATAGACTAAAAGCTCATTGACAACAGATACACAGACACAAACACATCACCAAGAAAGATGTGTGACTTAACCGTTCAAGGTTTCTTGAAATCAGGAGAGAACATCCAGAAACTCATTTTATTATTGCACTGGGAGAGCAACCAGACAAGAGAGCATAGACAAAAAGATTTCATCCAAGGATGTTAGGGACAATGTTTTGGAGGTCCAGGGTGAAAGACTGGCTGGCTACTTTTTGCACTGGGCTTTTGGGGACTGCCAAGTATTAGCAAATTTTGTTGACCAGTGTAGGCCATCAGATTTCCTAGCTCCTGCCAAATGCTAAACACAACAACTGTTCCACAAACCATCTTAGCCCTTGGGTGTAATACTTAATTCTATTGAATTTTACTAAAGTTAGCTTTTCAGTTTCTTAGAAGAAAATCGTGTGAAGCACTTTAAGAAGATTTTCAGACATTCATTAAGAGGCTGGTTCTAAATTCAGAAGTCATGGAAAGCAATCCTTAAAACCTGGACCACAGATGATGGGGTTCTGAGTGCTACACCTGGAAGAAGCCTGTTACTCTGTAAAAGCTAGACAAGATCTTCCCTCCCAAGTCTTCATGTCTCCCTGTTCACAGATGTCTATCTGCTTCACTCTCCGTGCGTCCTCACTGGCAGAAGTCCCCGACTCCCAGGGCCGATGGGGACGTGCGGTCCTTGGGGCCCAGAAAAAAATCCATCAGATGGGTCAGTGTGACTAACCCTGTACCAAATATCTGATTTTAACATATCCTTGATTCAATTTAAGAACTTCTTAAGAGTGCTTCAGGATGTGGGCTTTCAGTATTAATTTAAGGCATATTCCAACCAGGCCAGAATGACAGCATAGCATGGCTGTTGTAGTACAAAGCCCTGAGTTGGATGTATCTAGGCTCAGATCCTAGCTCTTTCCCTTAGTAGCCATAATATTTTCTCACCTAAAAAAATGTGAATAGTATCTTCAGGACAAAGTTGCTGTGATACGTAAAGGAGCTGATGAGTAAAGCTCAGCATCTGGTCAGCAATCAGTACTCAGTACCTTTTTGCTAATACATCAGGAGGGAGGCTGCTGGTGAGGGTGTGGTGGTTGTGCGGTGGTGGTCATAGAAGAAGAGTTCAAACCTATATGCTGGTCAGCAATGCTGTTTACCCAACAGTGTCAGCTCTCCTCCTCCCCGGCGCATAGTAGCACTGCACTGCCCTGTCCACTTTAGAGTGATGCGTGGACGTATGACTCACCTTGGCCAAGAAATGTGTGTTATTTCTGAGGGAAGCTTCAGGAGCCATTGCGCAACCTGCCACTCCCTCTTTTTCTCCCTGCTGTGGCAATCTGCAGTGTTCCCGTTAGTGGCTATTTCTTCTTGGATCACAGAGAGAAGACGGCATGGAGCACAGGCCCAGCTGAGCCATGATGGACTCGTAGCATGAGAATAAATGAACCCTGTTGTCTTCCACCACTGAGATTTGGGGGTGGTTTGTTCCTATCCTAGCTCATATGATTGATTTTATGTTAATACTTCTCTGAAATGTTGATTCTGATATGAAAGATAAATCTAACTCAGTGCCATATTCTAACTTCCACTTCCCCATTATCAATGGAACTCTTATTTCCAAAAAAGAATTATTACATAAAATTCTTGGGGATTCTCCTCATTAACAGTTACTAAAGGCCCACTTGGTATAAAGAATGAAAAGAAAAGTGGTTTGCCCTCCCGTGTCCATGTCTTTCCAGCAATGTAGTTCATTTCAGCAACACGATCACAGCTTCTCTTTGTTGTTGAATTGGTTGATAGTCCAGAAATTCATACACAGGACAGATGGTAGATGTTTTCTCTATGACACATCTAGCGTTATCCCATAGGGCACCCACTGCTAAGGTGATCAAAGTATTTCTTTCCAGTTAAAGAACATAAACAGTCAACTCTACCATACTTTAAACACTCTTACATTTGTTGGAAGGTAATAATTTCTTGTCACAAGAAATATAAAGCGGATCTGAATCTACTGTATGAAAGCATTGCATTTTGACTAAACACCAGTGTTAGGATTGCTGTAAAATGCCTGCTCCCCCATCGGCAGGAACACCAGCCCCTTCACCTGGACTTCATATACCATCCCTGGATACTATACATATGTGATGAAAGCCAAAATAAAAAATACTGCTAAGATATACCCAGAAAGAACAATGCGTGTCATCAGTTCTGGTTCAGACTTCGCAACTAATTTCAGTTCGTAAGGAGTGGGTTACGTGAAAAGAGAAGGGAACTAAAATGTGGTGAACAGCTATAGATCTTTTTGAAATTACTGTCACTGGAGATGCAATAGTGATCATGGTTGGCACAGTCCCTGCCCTCAGAATCGAGCATTATTGTTTTTCTTTTTCTGTAAAGGTATTTTTTTCAGATTCTCTTCTTTTATTGAAGTATAATTGACATACAATATTATATTAGTTATATTAGTTTTTGTTGTGCAACATTGTGACTTGACAGTATTATGAAATGCTCACCACAGTAAGTGTAGTTACCATCCATTACCAGACAAAATTACTAAAATATGGACTATATTCACTATGCTGTATTTTTCATCCCCACAACTTATTTCTTTTATGACCTGAAGTTTGTACTTCTTCGTCCCTTTCTCCTAAAGAACTGAGCATTATTGTGATCAAGATGGATCAAAACTAAAGAAATAAAAACCTCTCATAGGAAATAGGTCAATAAATAAAATGGTTTTAAGCTACTATAAGTGCAAACGAAAACAAACAAAGCATTTGAATCACATCCGAGGGCGATTGAAGCCATCCAAGGGGAGCACGAGGGGACCCAACTTCAGTTTGTAAAAGCTCTGTAACTACCGCCCATAGACAGACCCAGAGTGCTTCTCTCGCCCTCCGTCTCCTTGTCCATCAACGAGCGCCACCAGCACCCCTTCTTCCTCAATGAGCTTTTATCATCATGCCTATTTCTGGACTTCATATAAATAGTCACATAGTGTGTACCTGCTGGTGTCCCACTTCTTCTACTCAACATGTTTTTAAGAGCCATCACGTTGTTATCTGTATCAATCGTTTGTTTGCTTTTATTGCTGAAGAATATTCAATTGTATGCATATACCCCAACTGGATTATCCATTCAACTATCAATGGACATTTGTACTGTTTCCGGCCTCCTGCTATTACAAATAAAGTTGATTTCAACACTCTCATTCAATTGTTTTGTAGACATTTGTTTTCTTATCTCTTGGCTAAATGTGTAGGAGTAGAAATGCTGGGCCATAGGGAAGGTGTATGTTTAATTTTACAATGAACTTCTAGTCACCCAAAATAGTTTTACCATTTTACAACTTTACCAACCAAGCATGAGAGTTCTGTTTGCTCCATATGTGTTTAACATCCAGTAATGTCAGTCTTTTTTATTTTAGTCATTCTAGTGGGAGAGAAATAATCTCTCATTGTGCTTTTAATTTGCATTTTCATGATGATTAATGAGGTTGGACACTTTTTTCCTTTGCATTTTGGTTATTCATATATTCTTTTTTTGTCTGTTGAAGTCTTTTGCCCATGTTTGTGTTGGGTTGTTGAGTGTAGGGTTTGTTTATTTGTCAGATGTGTGTTTTGCAAATATTTTTTCCAGTCTGTGACTTGCCTTCTCATTTTCTTAATGGTGTCTTTTAACTTTTCTAAAATCCAAATTTATCAATATTTTTTTCTTTTATATGTCCTAAAACGTCTTAGCCTATACCCTGGTCACAAGATGTTCTTCTGTGTTTACTTGTTGAAGCTTCATTGTCTAGCTTTTACATATTTTTCATACCCCCAACCCCTGGCAGCCTCTGATGTTTTTACTGTCTCTATAGTTTAGCCTTTTCCACAATGTCATGTAGTTGAATCAGAGTGTGTAGACTTTTAAGACTGGATTCTTTCACTTAGTGATATGCATATGTTTCCTCCAGGTCTTTTCATGGCTCCATAGCTCATTTCTTTTTAACATTGAATAAGTCCATTGTCTGGATGTACCACAGCTTATTTAGCCACTCAACTACTGAAGGGCATCTTTTTTGCTTCCAAATTTGGGCAATTATGAATAAAGCTGCTATTAACATCTGTGTGAAGGTTTCTGGGTGGACAGGTTTTCGACTCTTTTGTGTAAATACCAAGGAGCACATTAGCTGGATCACATGGTAAGAGTGTTTAGTGTTATAAGAAACCACCAAACTGTCTTCCAAAATAGCTGTGCATTTTACATTCCCACTAGCAATGAATGCATTCTGGCTGCTACACATTCTCACCAGAATTCTGTATTGTCAGTGTTCCAGATTTTGACCATTCTAATAGTCGTGTAGTGGTATATCACTGGTGTTTGGTTTTGCATTTCCCTGATGACATTTGGTGTGGTGCATCTTTTCATTTGCTTACGTGCTATCTGTATATTCTTTGATAAGTTATCTATTCAGGTATTTGGCCCATTTTTTAATCAGGTCATTTGTTTTTTTATTGTTGAGTTTTAAGAGTTCTCTTTATATTTTGGATAATAGTCCTTAAGCAGATGTGCCTTTTGCAAATATTTTCTCCCAATCTGTGACTTTTCTTCTAAGACTCTTGATCCTGTTTTTCATAGAGCAAAGTTTTTTTATTTTAATGAAGTCCAGTTTATTGTTTGCTTTTTTCAGGAATTGTGCCTTTGGTGTTGTGTACACAAGGTCATCTATGTTTTCTCCTTCATTATTTTCCAAGAGTTTTATAATTTTATATTTTTTGTTTTGATTTGTGATCATTTTGAGTAAACCTTTAAGAAGGTGCAATGTGTGTAGATTCACTTTTTGCATGTGGATGTCCTGTTGTTCCAGTACCATCTGTTGAAAAGATTTTGCTCCATTGTGCTGCTTTGCCCCTTGGACATAAGTTAACTCTACTTATGTGGGTCTGTGTCTGGGCTCTCTATTCTTTCCCACTGATCATATGTCTGTTCTTTTGCCAATATCACACCATTTTGATTACCATAAATTTCTGATAAATCCATAGAGTAGTGACTGTCCTCCAACTTTGTTCTTCCTCTTCAATATTATGTTGGCTATTCTTGATCTTTTGCCTCTCCACATAAATCTAGAATGTTGTCAATATCCACAAAAACTTGCTGGGATTTTTTTGGGAATCTATAGATCAACTTAGATAGAACTGATATCTTTACAAATTGAGTATTTTTTACCCATGAACCTGGAATATCTTTCCTTTTATTTAGTTCTTCTTTGATTTCATTCATCACAGTTTTGTAGTTTTCCTGATACAGACATTGTACATGTGTTGTTAGATTTATTCTTAAGTATTTCATTTTTGGGGTGCTAATGTAAATGGTATTGCATTTTTAACTTCTGATTCCACTTATTTCTTTCTGGTATACAACAAAACCTTGTATATATTAACCTTGTAGCCTGCAAGTTCCAGGAGTCTTTCTGTCAATTCTTTCCGATTTTCTGTAGAGATACTGATGTCATCTGTAAACAAAACCAGTTTTGTGTCTTCCTCTCCAATCTGTATAAATTTTATTTCCATTTCCTATCCTATTGAATTAGCTGGAACTTCCAGGATGACGTTGAAACAGTATGGTGAGAGGGGACCTCATTGCCTTGCACTTGATCTTAATGGGAAAGCTTCAAGTTTCTCACCATCAAGCATGATGTTAATGTGGAATATTTGTAGATATTCTCTATAAAGAGGAGGAAGTTCCCCTCTCTTCCTAGTTTACTGGGAGTTTCATCATGAATTAGTGTTGGATTTTGTCAAACACTTTTTCTGCATTAATTGCTCTGATCATCTGATTTTTCCTCCTTAGCCTGTTGATGTGATGGGTCACATTAATTGATTTTTGAATTTTGAGCCACCCTTGTTTACCTGGGATAAATTGTTGTTGTATAATTTGGTTGTGTTGTATAATTTTTATACATTTTGTATTCAATTTGTCAATATTTTACTTAGGATTTTTGCATCTATATTGATGAGGCTCATTGGTCTATAGTTTTCTTTTCTTGTAATACCTTTGTCTGGTTTGATTATTAGGGTGTTGCTGTCCTCATAGAATGAGTTAGGAAGTACTCACTCTGCTTCTATCCTATGAAAGAGATTGCAGAGAATTGGTATAAGTTCTCCCTTAAGTGTTTGGTAGTCACCAGTGAATTCATCTGGGTCTGTTGCCTTCTGTTTTGGAAAGTGATTGATTATTCATTCAATTCCTTTAATAGATAGAAATCTATTCAAGTTGTCCATCTCTTCTTGCGTGAGTTTTATCAAATTGTGTTTTTCAAAGAACTGGTCCATTTCATGTGGTTTATCAAATTTGTAGGCATAGAGTTGTTCATAATATTCCTTTATTTATTCTTGTAATGTCCTTAGAATCTGTAGGGATGTCTCCTCTTTCTTGTGATATTAGTACTTCGTGTCCTCTCTTTTTCTGCATTAGCTTGGCAAGGCTTATCAATTTTATTGATCTTTTCAAAGAACCAGCTTTTATTTCATTATTTTTTTTCTTGATTTCCTATTTTCAGTTTCACTGCTTTCTGGTCTTATTCTTTTTTTTTTTTTTTCTTATTTTTGATTCAATTGTTTCTCTTTTTCTAGTTTCCTAAAGTGGAGACTTAGATTACTGATTTTATATCTTTCTTTTTTTCTAATATATACATTCAGTGTTATCAGTTTCCCACTAAACATTTCTTTCACTGCATCCCACAAATTTTGGTAACTTGTGTTTCTATTTTCATTTAGTTAAAAATATTTTAAAATTCCTCTTGTGATTTCTTATTTGAGCTATGTGTTATTTAGAAGCATGTTGTTTAATCTCCATGTATTTGGGGACTTTTCAGTTATCTTTCTGTTACTGATTTCTAGTTTAAATCCTTTGTAGCCTGAGAGAAGATAGTGTATGACTTCTATTTCTTAAATTTTGTTATGGGTATTTTATGACCCATAATCTGTTCTATCTTAGTGAAGGTTCCATGTGAGCTTGAAAGGAATGCATAGTCTACTGTTTTTGAATGTAGTAGTCTGCAGATGTCAATTTTATCCAGTTGATTGATGGTGGTGTTGAATGCAACAATGTCTTTACTGATTTCTGCCCTCTGGCTCTGTCCATTTCTGATAGAGGGGTGTTGAAGTCTTCAATTATGGTAATGAATTAATCTACTTCTCTTTGCAATTCTATTAGTGTTTGCCTTACATAACTTATTGCTCTATTGTTTGGCACATGAACATTAGGGACTGTTCTGTCTTTTTGGAGAATTAGCCCCTTCACTTTTATGTAATGTCCTCCTTTATCCTTGATAACTTCCCTTGCTTTAAAGTTTCCTATGTCTAAAATTAATATAGTTATTCCTGTTTTCTTTCATTTAGTGTTAGCATGGTATATATTTCCCCATCCATTTACTTTTAATCTATATGTGTCTTTATATTAAAAGTGGGATTCTTGTAGACAACATATAATTGGGTCTTGCTGTATGGTCCACTCTAGCAATCATTATCTTTTAAATGGTACATTTTAGACTGTTGACATTCAGAGTGATTAATGATATAGTTGGACTAATATCTACCATATTTGTTACTGTTTTCTATCAGTTGCCCTTATTCTTTCCCCTTATTTTGTCTTCAACTCTTTCTCTGCCTCTTGTGGTTTAAATTGAGCATTTTTATATGATTTGATTTTTCTCTCCTTTCTTAGCATACTAGTTATATTTCTTTCTTTTACCTTTTTCAGTGTTTGCTCTAGATTTTGCAGTATGTATTAACAGCTAATCCAAGTCTACTTTCAAATAACTCTATACCACTTCATGGTAATGAAGGTACCTTATAATAATAAAATAACCCTAATCCATCTCTCCCATCCCTTGCATCATTGCTGTCATTTATTTTACTTACACAGAAGCCTACATAGGCATATAGATATAGATATAGATATAGATATAGATATAGATATAGATATAGATATAG